>JAQGBW010003319.1:0-16633 GCA_034698625.1 Julus scanicus
CTGCAGTTTGAGCTGGTCAGGGAAAAAAAATTTAAAACCTGGAAAAGTCAGGGAAGTTGAATATTTTATTTCTGGGGTAACCCTGAACGACATCAAACTTCAATTATGATATGAAAAAAATCACAGGTATTCACTTGAAAACAAGAGTATAGCTAAGAGAAAATCCTCGTTTGTATAACGCGTTTATTGAGTGGATCTGTATGTTTTGCCATACACCAACATGGCCGCCGCAGGTTCAATTTGCTTCATTTGTTAACAAGGCAGATATAGGGAGTTCGGCGCTCTATCTAAGTCTATCTCATTGCACTAGCCACCTTTCAATCAGGAAATCTGGGTTCGATTCCCGGGTCAGCTAATCTTCACTGTGTTAATTGTGGTTTTCCACAAAATTTGCGCTAGAAATATCATGATATAGTTCCAATTTAAAAAAGAACAAATGTAAAGCATTGGTATTGAATGTGACCTTTTTATAGTAAAAAATAATGTAATAAAAAAATTAATCGACTTTTGTGAATGTGTATACCGTTATTCCCTTACCATATTATTGTGTTAACACACTTACGGAAATACTTGCATTTCACGCCGCATGCCCATGGTTTCAGCCAGGGCCGGATTTACAATTTTAGGGGCCATAGGCCAACAAAAATTTGAGGCCCCATTTTCAAAAATAAAAAAAAATTGCTGTTTGTTTAATTCCAAAAAATATTTCTACTTTAATGTAATTCAAGATTTTATTTCAATTTTTTAAAAATAGTTTACAATCTTCATATTTTTTTTTTGTATTTTTCAGCAGCAAAATTGTAAACCATTGAATCAAAATCAATTGACTTCATTTTGTCAGCATTGCTTGATAATAATCCAAAATTATTTAAAGCCATTTCTGACAAAGTTGTCGCAAATTATTTTTTTGATAATTTTAATTCTGAAAATGACCTCTCTCCAGAGCAGTTAGGTACCATGAAACATGAATATTCTATGAATTATCTCGGTATTAGGAAATGCAGCCTCCATTTGTTTTTCCTTAACAAGTTTGTACAAAGTAGTAGCCTATATATAGTGTGCTAAAATAGTGCCCAATAGCCAGGCCTGCCAATAGCTGGTGAGTCTGAGTCATGCAGGGTTAAAAAAAGGGAAATTCCCCATTTGGATGCTGCATGTGTACAGGTCTGTTGAGAACCTGCATCTAACTGCATATTTTTCGCCGGTCGGGAGCGTATGCAACAAGACATGTTCTACTGTAACTCAACATTTTTTGGGGCCCCTAGGCCACGGCATGGTCGGCCTTGCTGTAAATCCGGCCCTGCTAGCCCAATGGCATATTTGTTTGTTTGTTTATTTATTTGTTGATTTTTAACGTTGGCCTATATTTCTGCAACACGAGGGCTAAACACCAATACCAGGGATTGAGACATCATCATTTACCTGGACATTTTTCCTACGATGGGGGACTTTCACCCCATCTCGAGGGGTCTTTAACGTGCAAACAACATTACACTGGACCTTAGTTTAAACTATCATCTGAAAGAGCTGCCACTTAGAGAATTTCTCCTATCCGTAAAAATTCCCACTTGGGCACCAGATAAAGTTGGCTTCCTTAAACATAAGACAATATGTTCAAAATGTTAATGCACTTTTAGTAGCTTATTAATTGCCCACGAGCAACCAATTAAAACTGACTTTGATTACTATCAAATGGTCAATCCAAAATATTTTCATATTCGATATGAAATTTCAAAATCATTCGTTATAATATGACAAATAAATTTGCAATCAGCCAATAAACGCTCAATTGTGCATCACATGGAACTGAACATAATTCATTATTGTGATTTATTAATGTAAATTGCACTTAGTAAACTCGATGTCGAAACTCGCATGGATCAAATTGGTTCAATTTGGAGACCTATAATTTTAAAAGTTTTTAACTCAATTTCATTGTAATTGTGGTCGCAATTTTAACATTGTTTCGCCACGTGACGATTATTTGATTGTATAGAAACTGATCATTGTTATATTGCCTGTTTAGATAATTTGATGACGTACTTTTAATTCTAAAACTATGGCACTGCATGAAATGCAGCAGACCTTTGACGGAATTTTCTATTTTATTGTGCACATTTCTAAGTTGAATGTGCTTTTAAGCCCTTTTGGATCGGCCCCTATCACCCAATAAGATATGCCAAACCGCTCATCAAAATGCACCCTTCTACCACGACGTTTCATTTTCGTTTCCAGCCTATAACGCTCCTTTCGACCTATGAATGACGAGGACTCCGTGAATCCCATGTAAAATATACGATGCAACTCTTATCTCTGCTTCTGCCAACTATAAATTTGACGTCGTGAAAATACATGAGGGGAAAGAAAAAAAATTGAATTCAACAAGAGTTTTCGTTAAAAAGGAAGACGATTTGAAATGCGATGGCGTCGGTGGCGTCTGCCATTGGTTACTTCGCGAAATTTCATGTATGGTACATAGAAACGCTATACGAGAATCGCGTTTTTCGTGGCACGTTATTCCGGCACTGCGATGGTGATGACACGCGCACAATGGGGGCTGTTTATTTCCGACTTCCTGGAGGAAATGAGAATCGTTGTCATCTTCCCTTCAAGCATCAAGAAACTAGATGGGATTTCTGCACCGAGCTCTTTCAAAATAAATAGAGCTCAAGCGCATTCATATCCCTTTTCATGAACCTTTCATCGCATATTGCTTCTGGAAAAGTATGGATGATGGTTGATGATCCATGCAGACTGCAGTCAACTTTTGGGGCGATTCAATTCAAACGAAATAAAACTTCACTGCAAAAAAAAAAACACAAAAAAAAAACAGTGTATTCAAGACAATTTGTATCTTGCCGCCCGCCGTAACGTCTGCGGCTAAGCGCGCACTAGCAATTTTTTCTGGGCAACTTTTTAATCACCGATATAATACGCGTTAGTTTTATTGAACCTCGTGCACTAAATATTAACTATTAAAACGTGCTCCATTTGGCTAGGCGTGCACTGACAATTTTTTAATGGAGGCAACTAAAAAATTGAAACGTGCTCCATTCGGATAGGCGCGCACTGGTTATTTATTTTTTTTGGATGATTACACTATTTGATCACCCAAAAATCGCTTATCATTTCGTTAGGCGTGCACTGCCGATTAAATAGTTGCTTTAAAAATGCAGTAAATCATGGAATTTATTGAAGCTGCGAGCGACATAAAAATCGCCAGAGCACACAATATATCACTTGCAAATATTTAATCACCAGCAAAATGTATCACATTTCCATTTTTCAGTTGCGTCATTGAAAAATTGCCAGTGAAGCAAGGTTAAATTGAAATGCGATTTCAGTGATTAAAATGTTCCGCAGAAAAAGTTGCTATAGTGAGTGCCTTGCCTTCTGTAGGTGATTAAATAGTTGCCAGTGATAGATGTCAGTACATGGCGAGGGATACACCAGCGATTTCTGTGTGGGTGATTAAACTATTTGGTCACCTAAAAATAGCTTGGCGTTATTGTTTGGTGCACACTGGCAATTAAAAATCGCTTCTAAACACGTCTTACAGCATAGGATTTTTCGAAATTGCGAGTGATTACAAAATCACAAGAGCACGCTGCACGCAGCACACAGATACGCTAGCACTTATTAGTCGCAACTATTTAATCACCCGCAGAATGGAGCTTCAATTATTTAGTTTCCTTGATTAAATAATCTTGAGTGCACGATGTTCAATTAAAACTAATGCATTTCATTTCGGTGATGAAAAACTTGCTTGTGCGCCTTGCCTTAAGGGACTTGATCCCGAGATTTGCTGAGAATGTTCTTATTACATTAGGATCTCATAATAGTCTCCTTTTACCCGTTATTCATGTATATAAATCTCCTTGTTTTTCCATCCGAGACCACAATGATTTCACTTAGCCTTACAATCCATCTTTCATGCATTGGACACGGGTACCGTTTTCTATTTGTACTAATTGTAATTTAAAAAACATTAGAATTGTTTATCGTATAGAGTAGGCCTAGATTATTTTACTAAAAACCTATATAGCATCTAAAATAGACCAAATGTATATATGCATAAAGATTAAAAAACAATTATGAAAAGCAGTTTGCATATACATTTATAAAGTTGTTAGTTAATTTAGTCTAGTTTGGTGTTAGCATAACATTAAACTCATCGAGTGTCTAAATTAATGTAAATTTACCAATTTTAGATGTATATTTCCAAACTGGTTATCGTTTAAAATATATACTTTGTAGATTTTTTTAGTATTGCGTGCAAGAACCCTTGATCACGACTTCATGATTAGTAACTGAAATAATGTTTAAGTAATTACTATTTGAATTTTCTATAACTTTTTTTAAAAAATTGGTAAACAGTGCTCTCAACCACAAAACGCCAAAAAAATAAAGAAATAAAAATTGTATAACTAACATTTTCTTTGAATTTTCAGTCGTGCTCAAACGTGTGTGAGTATTTCTTGCCCATGCATGAAATAAATTTCACTAAGTTGCACGTCAAATTAATCTCGAATTTGTGTATTCCCAGCAGTGAACTTTCACTTCATCATCTCTTTTAACATCAGGATTTCGACATAATAATACCGTGATTAAGCCGAACAACTTATTCGAAATCATACTATAAAAACTAACCAGAAGTGAATCGTTATTTTGTAATAATTTAAAAAAAGTTTCCATATGCAGTTTTTGTTTTGATTATGAATGCCTCTATAGACTCGAATAAGGCCATATCAGTTTTTTGTTGTTGTGACACGGGGTATTCGTGATTGCACTATTCGAGAAATTAGATACAAATTTCACTGATTTTTTTTCATAAGCTGAATCATTCGGCTTGCATGCATTATTTTTTTAGCTTGTTGCGAGGTTGGACCTTTTCATATCCATATCAATTTATTAATAAAAGCATGCATTAATTTATAACTTCGTGATAGCAAGCTCTTTTTTCCGTGTTTTTCATCGGCCCATCGTGCAACATGAATTTACATATACGAGCATTCTAGGAATGGAGAGAAAATGGATTCTAAAATAGTAATTTGATATTGAGTATAACAACAGAGCTTTGCATTATAGATATAATAAACCGCCTAAGGTTCATGTTAAAGCTGCTCTGACAGAAAGAAGCCTGTGGAATATAATTGCAAAAATATATATAGTATATAATAATAATAACTACAGCGAGGATAGGTTTTTATATACCGTATAGATTAAAAACGAAATGAGCAACTTGGTCCATACCCAGTATTACATCAAAATACAGTGTATGAAACTTTTTCAATGCGATTAATTAAAAACAAAATTATGAGTTGCTTGTGATTGGGTGTTAACATTTTTTGTCTCTGTTTGACAGAAGAATTTCATTCTATATGCAATATATGGCAACTTAATTTTTCTTAATTTACTGTTTAAAATACTGATGAGAATGTTCTAGAAAACATAAAAAACCTGAACGTTCAGTTGAAATATGGTAGGCGAGACCGGGGCACAGTGGTTCAAAGCGTTTATAAAATCAGGTTTTAGCAGCAACCTAATGCTTGTGATGTGCAAGGAAGCTGTATGCACCACTTTTTCATTAAACAAAATGTATTACATCTAACACAATCATAGAAGAAGTGATTTACGTTTTAAGATTTTGAGCTTGAAAAGTAAGTATTCAACTCACAACTGGATTTTTATTCTAGGTGTAATTATAAATCCTAAGTAATGCTGCAATATACCATTGACAAGTGTATATATCCAGCTTTAATTCCAAACTAAAGTTTATGATAAATAGCCATGTGATTATCTGTAAGGCCTTATTAAAATCAAATTGGGTATACGGGGTACAGCGAGCCACCACATTATGGGGCACAGTGGGCCATGTCCCAGCATACCCCAATTAATGTTTTTAGAAAATATTTTTATATTTTCTCATAAATCATAACTTTAAATAAAAACCATGTTTAAATTTATGTTTTAAAGTAAAAATGGTTCACAGAAAAAAAATCTCTTATAGCAAAAAAACGTAGTAGCTCTAAAACGATGAAAAAATGTATACAGATCCTCAAGGCTTGTATATTACTGTGTTATTCTTTTAAAATTCTATAAGTTAAATATATTTTTCCCCCCAAAAAAATGAATTGTAAAAAGTGTATCCACTGTGCCCCGGACTCCCCTATAATGATATACAGTGTGGCCACAAAATAGGGGAATTTTTTTTCATAAATAGTTGCGAATTTGTGAAACAGTTTCTTCTCTTTTGTGGCCACCCTGCATTTTGTACTTTTCTATTCAGGATATTTTCTGAATTATATTAAAAAAAAAAAAAAATTCGTGCATTAAGTGAGAATACCACATCAACATTATTAAGAGCAGAACATTATACTACATCAGTTTAATTAGTATGACACGATGAATAATAATTCAAATTTAAAATAATGACATGTACATATTGGGTTAGTAATACTAGTAAGCATAGCGCCACCTGCATCGGGGCAAATACGGCGAGGCACAGAAGCTGAAAAGTTCATTTATTAAGAGATAATAGTTGGGTTATATCGACTGGCTATCCTACTGTGTACACATATCCCTTGCGGTATAATGTGCCTTATGCTGTTCAACTCCAACCCACGTAACCTAGACGAGCTCAGATACCTCGCTTATCTTCCTGTAATTATGCATAATTAACTTAATAAAATTTGAAGTTTTCCAACAAAAAAAAAATCTTTCGCCGCATGCTCACATGAGAAAAACCACAATTGCATCCAAACATGAGTGGAACTTGACAGTAATGATACACTCAGGGGAACCTCATCGACCTGCCACATGGTAACATCGTCCGTCCTTTGCCAAATTAATTCGGAAATTGCCATCGAATTGAAAGTTTTTGAGCAATATGGCGCCTGACCTGTAGAAGGTATCAATTTAGACCAGTCTCAAAGAATATTTGGAAAGGAAGTTATCAGATTCCATCCATGGTAAAACACAAAGAAGGTTATCAATAAAAAATGATTGCATATAAAGCGCAGTAAGCAAACCTACTATTGCTTTACACCATTTTAGTACACACAAGTAAGGACATTTCATATGTATTACATTGTATATTTGTACACAATTTGCAAATTTATGTAAAATACACGTTTTTAAAAACTTGTCATACCTATAGTACACACCAGAACAAACACGAAGCATAAACAGGGTTTTGTAAACATATTTATGATAAAAAGTTGATCACCTGGTTTACTGCAAGCATATTCCAACAATCTTTTTGCAAAACAAAAACGTGTTTTCAGAAACCATTTCGGTATTCGTTCAAGCGGCGGTGAAGATCAAAGTAAAACATGTTTACTTGTCAAGGCGCTCCTACCAAGGCCTTTATACTCCACTTGCTACGATGCCAATATCGTTTTTTTGTGGTCACCCTAGTATAAGTGTCGACTGCAATGAGGTGTGTGGAATAAACATTGACCAGCAAACATTTCCTGTGTGGACAATTACATTTGGTCAAACCTGTTTATGGAAACATGTTCACGAAACCACGTTTCGACAACAAGGTTTGCAGAAACTTTATTTCAGTTTCGTGTTTAATCTAGTGTGTATACTACGCATTAGTCGCTACTAGCTGATGTAGAAGCATTCTCCTGAAATTGGGCAGGAGCCCTTAGCTGGTCCTAGCATATGGCATTTATTTACTGACTGTAGTGTACTGAGTTGAGTTGAATTGAGTAATCCGGGTACTCAATACCCGACCTGACATTCCCTACCATTGATACAAGGCAAAACAATAAATATGATTACAATCTAAGCCATCCAGTGTTCTAATCGTCGTTTAAACTACAATTGCTAATGAAATGTTATTATAGATTAAGGCAGACAGTTATCCTTCACCTTCTAACGAGGGTTCAGATTTCTTTCATTCCAGGTCTATACATGAGCAGTACACACACCAATCTTCTTCACAGACTATTTATTTATGCCACGAATGCATGCAGTTATTATCAATGACTCATAAAATGGACGCCTGAAGATCGCGAATAAAAGAAGATTCAGACATTAACGATGCACGAAGTCGGTTATTACTGACGATTACGGTCAGGGATAAAAAAGAAATCGCCTAAAATTCCTAGCAAGACTCTGCCTCCAAGCCGGTACTTTCTCGGGTAAAAAAAAAAAAATAATGACACCTCTCAGGATTAAAATTGGTCTTAATAACGCGATATCTGAGACTATCAAAATCAACAGATGCTTACCTTTGTTTATGTTTTCATTTGCTACCTTAAAATTATGATAAATTTGCGAAACTAGAGGTGCACCTCATGAGGGGCAGCAGGACCGGTGTCCATTTTTAATTTTGAGCAAAATGAAACAACGTCTCCAAGTGAGGCGTTGTGAGGTGTCAAATTTCATGATAAAGATGGAGAAGTCAGGATTCCATGAACTTTTTTTGTGGATCTATCCTGAATAAATGATGACAATTTATCAGAACGTACAAATCCATTTTGAAATTTTCAATATATTTATAATTATATTGCGTTTCAAAATTACCTGTTTCAAGATATTTTGTAGCTTACAATATTATGAAAAACGAAAATTTATCAAACAAGGTCCTATATATAATAAACAAAGCATTTATACCACATATGAACTTTGGTGATTTTATTTAATTTAGCAAATGCACCAAAAATCTAGCTATATAATACGATTTAAGTCACCATTATTCTCTAATGCCATTCATATCCAAAGAACGAGGGTATTGCGTAAATAAATGTGCTAATAGATGCTAATGGATATTTAATGATTGACACTCTTATATTACTTGCAAGTACAACTAGGGCAGAAAGGTGAGAATCCTGAATTGGTAACTGGCGTGGAGTATTAATTAGGCGGAAAATTCCTCCGTATTAAGTGACCTGTCGTATTTAATTAATTATCTATTGCGAAATTTGATTTTAATTATCAGTGTATATAAGAAATAAATCAGGAGGGGAGTTGATGCCCCAGTAATACTTTAATGGAACAATGGCTAGCCGCGTCAAATTCGAAAACTGGTAGTTAAAACATGTTATGATTTAGTGCAATCCTAATGAGCACCTTAATTATCCTGCAGGGATAATTTCACTGTGAACCTAAGCTGGTCCACGCACTTTAAAGACATTTTGGAGGAATTTATCTCATCGCAAACTACGTGGACAGGCCAGAAATTCTGCTTTGCCCTTTGGGCGAGCATTCAACGAAAACTATCAATTTTCCCTTAATGATAAGTTATAAACATTCAAGACAAAGAATAAAGTTGGCGGCAATAGAAATCCAAACCTGTAATTTCAATAAAAAAGTGAAATGTGCGTTGGGTATGGAAATATGCATGCAGAGAAGGTCTCCATTGCACGCAAAATTTGCTAACAAACACTTCTAACTAGAAATGTGAAATAATTTGAAGGAATTTTTATAAGCAAATGCATGGACGTCCATTAACGATAGTATTTTTCAGTCGATGGATTTTCTGCTTAATTGAGTTTTAAAGTCATTGAAAAGGGAAAAGGGACATACTAGTAAGAAATGTGTCCTAATTCCCAAATGTACTTGAATTTTGAAAACCAGAAAAAGTCGGGAATTATGCCTAACTTTGTGTTAAACACCAATTTTATGCTGGAATTTCCCTTCGAGGTCTGGAAATTTCCGTTAATCTGAAAAAATGTCATGGAATTGGCAGCTATACGGGTGCTTGGAAATTTATAGAATGAGTCTTTGTATGTTCCAACAAATTTTCTGAACACCCTACTTTAAAAAAAAATTAAGAACGTCGATATAAGGGGGATAATTTTTGAAGGAATTTCGGGATGTTTTTTTTTATAGCTCAATAATCTTTTAAAAAATAAACTTACAGAATTGGTCTTACCTTTGACAATCATCTGAATAATAGCTTAAATATAAGCGAAAATCAAAATCTCCATGAAAAAACGAGTGCACAATAAACTAAATTAAAATGCACTGCATGGTAAATATATATATATATATATAGTTCATTGAAATTTAAAATGGAATGTACATGTTCAAATTTCTAGTTTGCATGTGAAAATTGGTAAAACTCCTTACTTTCAAAACGGATTAATTATATGCATGACACATTTATTTGGATTTTGGAACATCTTTAAAAAATGAAATAATTCCCCTATATGTAGGATTTCCAAAACCCTTGGAAGTTTCAAAAAACCCTTTTCCCCTATTATTTTGTGTGAATGCATGCAGGCGCTATATAGTTTTTTACCCTCCCATCCAGCGTCTAAAAGTACAAGTGGGTGTAGTACTAAACATTGGAGGAAAATGTGCACTATGGATTTTTCAATTCATTACACGAAAGTTGGTCATTACATGAAGCCTGGTTTCATTTGTAAAAACCGTTCTCTGAAATTGATGTCTTCGATATTTCAGATCGCTATTATTTGGGTGGGCTTTGAACCCATTTTCTTTCAGCCGTTTTCAGGACATGCTCGATATACCTGTCCTGATGCCAGGCCAGTGTCAGCTGACGAGTGGAGATATTGATTAATTTCATCTGGTGTCAGTTGAATTTATTAGCTCATTTCACGCCGTGATGGCTATTGTGCACTCCATTGATCTTGTCAGTTCGAGTACTCCAAAAACGTGTAAATGAAATCCATGCACCAGCAAACTGGGAGCTGGTCCGTGTTTTTAGACCCCCAGGACGGTGCTTTTTTAACGGAAATCCATATGGATTTAGACAACCTTACATAATAGACCTTAGCCTTCGGTATTCATTCGGGGATTCGACCGACACGTGGCTTTTTTCTCACCCCTACAGAGATACCTGATCGAAGGAAAAATTTGATATTTAATTGGTCTCCGATATTGTTATGTTCGTATTTCTGGAACAGGTGAGATATATCGATGTCGTTGGCGGGCAAGGAGCTTAGGGTACGTCTCCAAGGCAAAAATGGCGAAATTTGGTCAAATTTTAAATATAGCATGGATGTACTTTCACACAAATCTTACATTAGCCAAATGCGTTATTATTGCAGTCCTTTAAAAATGAAAAATCGAAGATAATTTCAGTTTGAATTTTAAAACAGAACATATAAAATAAGTATTCCAAAAAACACCAAAACAAAAAAGAAAACTGAGCAACTCATTATAAGAATTTTGTTCCAAATTTGTTTTATTTATGATTTCAGAAGACATAAAAGTATAACCATAAACAAAACTTAAAAGGGCAAATTACGTCCAGTTAGTAATACTATATTAATATAATACGTATAAAGAAATTTTAGAAATAGTTTTTCTTCTAATTTCCAGAAAGATCGATACTTTGCATTGGATCATCTTTTTAGACATGATCTCGTACCAGTATAGAGTCACGCTTTTTTTCTGTTTATTTGACAGGATTACCTCCTTTGTTTTTACAATTTATAATTCAGAATGGTTAAAAAAAAGCAATATATAGGGGAGACTGAGCAGCATCAACACATGGGGTATGGCGAGACAGTTGCATTTATAAGTAGTTGTATTGTTTATATTGGCTTGAGATATTTAATCTAAAATGTCTTTACTTATTGCTTCTGTACAACTTATGTAGAAAACAGATTGTGTATTCAATACCTTTATGAAATTTTAAAGAGTTGGTTTTTTGCCATAAAATTATTTTTGTTTTCTTAGATAAATTATTGTTATTTACTACCTGAATATTTTGTTGCATATATTCTATCTGTTCCTAATTAATGCATATTTTAATGCTAAATAAATAGAAACATAGTTTTGGCTGAATACAATTTAAGTTCTAGGGGTAATCTTCGTGTGGGGTAAACTGAAACAACTAATTTGGAACAAGGTTAGACACATTCACTTAACAAACATTGAATTTGTACTTTTGTAAACAATTAACTGTTGTCAATTTCGATAATTATTATTTTATATATGCCTAACAAAGCTAAATAAATGGAAATTAGTCAAAAATATTTTAGAAAATTTGAATTGAACGTTTTTATTAAAGCATAATAGTATTTTCATTTTATCATATTTCACGTTTTTCATTCTAAAAATGATAAATACAAGTTATTGTAATCATATTAGTCATTGTAATCAATTGCTTCATACTATATTGTTCACACACAGGCACTTAGTTAAACCACATATCCTTACAGTTTTCGATTCACTGGACAATTATTGCTCAAAAAATGTTTTAGAAAAAGTGTCTCAATGCTCCCCAGTATCCCCTACCTAGGCTTTTATTTTCAGGCAGATGCCAGAATAGTTCTTCTTAAAAATATTTACATGTAGTGGGAACAACCATAAAATGCCAATTAGTTTTCCAAATGAAATTTACGGTATTCGTTAACAAATTTATAGCTGAGCTCTAGTTTGCAGTTGACATTTCAAGTTAGATGGGATAGTAGTAAAGCTATTGGCCATGACTGTGTTTTTCGCGGTTTTTTAAGTGATTTCCAACAAATGCTATGATAGTTCCTCTAAAAATCGGCCGCGACCGTGCTCCTTCCTCTCTTCATATCTATTACAACTTGCCAAACAACTCAAAATACAAATCCAAAAATACTAATACCAAATGCCAGTTGGGCTGAGTCCCATGCATGTGCGCTTACATTTCAAGTAACCTGGCAAGCACCACAAAGGCGTAATTTTCTTGGCCGCACCCACTCCTGTATGCGCTTGCCGATAACCCCGTTGCCTTCGCCATTCTTCGCAGTCTTGCCTCAGATGTTCCGGATAGTCATCAATTATGTATGCAGTTTTTTCGTGCACTGTAATAATGGCGTTGAGCACGGGGAAAAAGGCATTACTAATTCGATTACAGGCGAGACACAATGCTCTCATACGCGGGTCAACAAAAATTGATACTAGGGTGAATGGGGAGGGGAAAAAAACAACATTATCGCTGACGAAATTTTTGAATGGCGTGTAATAAGTTTATGAATGCCTATTTCTATTGAAAAATCGGAGAGGAAAACCGCTGCGCAACGAGAGGAACACATGGTCCATCCGGAGTTGTCCTGTATGCGAGCGTGACTGATGGATGCGTGCACTTCAATAGCGAACCATTATTTGTGACACGATAACTGACCAAAATGCTTTAGTCACCTTTCTGTGACGTCAATGGCTCGATTGAATCAAGATACTACATTCCCAAAATCGATCTGTTGACGTAACCAAGTTGGCTAATAACTTTATAGTCAAAATCAAAACACATTTTAAAAAAAATTCGGTACAATACATTTTACAGGAATAATCGAGCATACACGATACGAGTATACATGATATATTCTTCAAATTTTTACAAAATGAAGGAACTTTCCGTGTTAAGTGCCCTTTATTGAGAAATCAGACCAATTCAAAGACATACTGTATACAATATGGTTCATCATATGTGATGAACCAAAAATGTCAGTTTTGGTACCTATTCGTCCTATAAATTAATCTCAAAATGGAGGAACTTTCCATATCTCACACATCCCACACTTAACGTGAAAGTCATTGGCATTAATTGACCAAGCTATGTAGGTGGGTTATGTAGTTAATTTATTAGCTTTTCAAATAGGAGGCCTGGGTTCGATTCCCAGGCCAGCTGTTTTTGCATGGTTTTTCATGTTTTCCGCAGTTGTTTCCAAGCAAATGCCAACTGAAAAAATCATAAATATTTGGAATTGAGTTTGACTACTGTACACAATTTTTAATTTTGTTTCGTTTCTGTTTACATAGTGAATATTCGTATACACCTATACGTTATCATGGTTTTTTATAATTATGGCACTTTTTCGATTTACAGCCTACAATGCTTCGTTATACGGCCAACAAAAATGCTGTAATTAAAAAAAGTCAAACAGTGCATAAATCTTATGTATTTTTTATTATACAAGCTTAATACATTTGAATTCGTTTCAAATGATTATGAAAGCTAAAGAATTCTTGATTGGTAGTAGTTGTTTTTGTATCAAATTGTAGGTTTTCAATTAAGGCAAACCTCCAATACATTTTCCATATAATACATAATTTCTTCTATCAACATTGCTGCTTTCTTGGAATAAATATATATGCTAATCACTTTTAATCTAGGTTTTTAGCTCACGACAAAATCAGCTATGCGTTTGCTTACTTGTGTATTATAGGAACGCCATCTATATAATTTAAATGGTGATTGATTTGATGTTGCTATAGTCGTGATCAATAAAAACAGTAACCGCGGATCTATACGAATATGAATAACTCAAATCAATATCGAGGTTATTAAAATATTTCATTAAAAATAAAACATATATTAACTGAATATTTATAATTACAGAATCAATTTTAATGTAGGAGAACCGGGTCATTCAATTAGATCTGTATACTGTTAAGAGTTTCATGAAAAGTGTTCCAAAGTATTTGTAATGTACATGTTTGTTATTCAAAATCATAAAAAGAACCTTGGTGCTTATGAAGCTTATGCATGCGTTGCATGATCAGTATAATATCACATTATGGTTACTTTGGTACCTTATACCTTCTCCCCCTAATCCAAATATAGTTCCAATACGTGGTAATCCTTCCCAAGGGCATGCTTACTCAAAGCTTGTCTGGGTAGAAACGTTTAATACAACATGTGCATGGTCGTAATATGACCATATTTAGACATACATATTCCATATCTAGTCATATGCCGTATAATAATAAACTACGCAATTTAAAATAATTTTAGTTTGTAAATTCCACTTTATATTATCACTACAAGTGGAAAAACTACACATGGCAATAAATATGGATATATGACCCAATATTATTTTCCAGGTATGGACCCAAGCTGGGTGGGCTTGTACATATATGGAGGTTGCCAGGTATTGGATAGAGGGAGGAATCTATATAGGTTAACTACCACGGGTCTGTCCTTCAAAATATAAAAAGTCTGGAAATGTTTGGAAACTGAAGTGCGTGGGAATTGCTTCAGTCGCTTATTTGTTAGAAATGACACAAATTACAATGAATATGAACATCGTGCGTGTAATTACCCGGTATTACCTGTAGTACTTGTAACTGCAGGTAAGTTGCTGATTGTCTTACCTGTAACGCACACGATCTTCTCATTATTCCAATTTGAAAACCAACCATTTCAAGGATATGGCCATGCAGAACCCATCTTTATACTCGCAAAATGCCCACGTTAACAGCCCATTAAATTTGGGATCGTTTCCACCCCTCCTTGATTTTACCCCAGACCCCTAGGCCCAAACGCAACATAACTTGCCATTCGGCTGTTTGTTGGACCTTTCCACTTTTTTGCTATTATCATGTATAGTTCTGAGCCGGCCAATATGGCTTGCCAGTCTGTCAAATTAAACATGCCCTTGGATAAATCAGGTAATTTTTCGTTTATCGTTTTTTTGTCTTTTAAATTTCCACCATTTTCTACTCTAAAATATGCTGGCCCATAAACCACCTGTCGTAAAGGTCTGCTCGCTTCCAGAAGCTTGTTTTCCTCTACTTAATTGAAACAATTGCCCGTTTGTAGTATAGACCAAATATTGGGTCTTTTTTTTTGCAGTAAACTAATAATTTGGTAATTGAGGGTTGTGTAATGAGATTTTTATTGAAAAGACGTTGCGATCTGTTGAAAGTCTAGTGGGGTTACGTGAATTACATGGTGGCAAAGTGTGTAGTTACAGGACTGTTGACAATGTTAATTTTTTATCAATTTTCATGAAAAACACATCGTGGTCCCCCTTCTTTCTTAAGAAAATCAAAATTGCGGGATTAAATTGCAAACTGAAACTGCTTTGGGCAAAGTACTGGAGTTACAAAAGACTTTGCTACTGTTCTCATGATAAAACACCGTACAATAAAACATGTCTATACTTACTTTCATTTTTTCGATCTGGCACAGGCGATATGACATTTGCATTTGTATCCTACCTGCTTGAAGTTGGCCAAGAAATTCCAAAAATTTCAAACCGAATCGGCGAAACATAACAAGGGGAATTCCACTTTTGTATTCAAAGTATGATTTTTCTGCATGCTCTATTGAAATGGAAATTTTTTTAACTTTAAAAGAGCAATTTTTCTAAGGTTAAAATTATTCTTTTTTCCGTAAAAGTGGGATTTTAATTTTCCTAGATTACATTTGCGATTATTCTTAGGTAAAATTGCAATTTTTTTTTACCTGGGCCAATGCTCTGCTCTGCTGGATCTTGAATAATACTGGCGATCCTAAATACTATATATATGTGTATAAATAGGTATATGACAAAAATGTCCGCCCCAAGATTCTGGATTATATCCTCCTTTTCCCATGCCTCCCCCCCCTCATCCCAAAAAAAATAATAAAAAATGTGATGACATATATGGCTTTGTGTACTTAGTTTAACTAATATTCTTTAAAATACCGGTGAATATTTGATTTATAAAATGTCGTTTGCAGTATATATCCTGAACAGTTTGTTATGTACATATAGTAGTATTTTATGCACAGTTAAACTTAATTAATTTCACAATAAACAAGGATTCGAAATTGCACTTTTAACGCAATGGTTTCTATTGCTATTTGGACACTTTATTGATTTTAATTATTTTCTATGGTTCCTGTATTGACTTCTATTGACTTCTATGGTTTAGCTGTATTGACTGAACAATAGAAAACAATTGA
>JAQGBW010003320.1:0-16631 GCA_034698625.1 Julus scanicus
GAAGGCACCATTGATGGTACTCTCGAAGGCACCATTGATGGTACTCTCGAAGGCACCATTGATGGTACTCTCGAAGGCACCATTGATGGTACTCTCGAAGGTACCATTGATGGTACTCTCGAAGGCACCATTGATGATACTCTTAAAGTTAATCTTGAAGGTATTTTTAAGGTACTTATACAAGTATTCTTGAATATCCGTTTGAAGGTACTTGTGAAGGTACTCTTCAAGGACGTACTAAATGGCATTCTGAGTGTACACTGAAGGTATACCTAATTTTTCCTGATGTGTTCTGAAGGTTTAAAGGTTTACTGAAAGTTTCGGTTTAGAATATGCCTAATTTAATTATTTTATTTTTTAATACCGCGTCCTGTCTGGTATAATTTATGCTCATACATATGTAACATGAGTATCCAAATATGACCATACACCCACATACATGTACATTCAATACACCTTACATGAACTATGTGCCACATGTTCTTCCCCACATCAACATATCTTTTAGACAAATATTGGACATAAACTGGCCCATTATACTTTTTCCACTTGTAAGTACGTTTACCTCAAGTACTGTATACTTCACTTTGTACATTTAGAACACGTGACATTTCTGTAGAACACATGACATAAAAATGATTTGTCGCAATTTTAACTGTTCTACTGTACCGTATCTCTAAAATGGACGGATGAAAGAATTTATTACAATTTTATGTTCTGCTGTTCCAATTATCCTCCCAAAATGGAACTTAGGGACTTTTTAATCACCCTTTCTGTGATGGGTTTACGGTCCATTTTCGAATTAACTACTCTGGATGGTGAGAACTTGTCAAAAGTGTTATTAGTCAGACATGGCCATGGGGGTCAAATGTGACGTGACAATGGGGCAGTTACTCTGCGTGTTACTTCTCTGTCCTTTTGTAATGAAAGACGAAATTGCACGATAGGGCACCGAGCGGAAGTTGTCAATGGCTAGGGCAACGTTGCCAGCAGGCGCTCAATGGCCAATAAAACTCGCTCGATGATGTCATGTGACCTGACCTATCCTGACCTCGCATTGTGAGACTTTCGCCTAATCTCACTTGCGTTTAGGTTCCATTCTGTTAGCTTTAAAAGCTGCATTGATCAGTGATTTTGAAGCTGATACTCAACTTGTAACAGTAAAAGATGTATTAGTTTCTAAGAATGTTTATTCCAATTGGACAATTGTATGGCAACTTTTTTTTTCTGTAGAACGGTAACAATCTATATAGAACAAGTGACATTTTTATAGATCGAATGATATTTCTACAGAATACATGGCATTTCTATAGAGCACGTGAAATTTCTATAGGACTTGTGAATTTTCCATAGAACTTATGGAATTTCTATAGCACGCATAACATTTCTATAGAATAAGTGAAATTTCCATAGAACAAGTGGAATTTCTATAGAACTTGTGATATTTTTATAGAAGACGTCACAATCTACAGAACACGTGACATTTCAATGTATCGAGTGAAATTTATATAGAACAAGTGACATTTCTATAGAACTCGTAATAATCTATTGAAAAAGGCCAATTTCTACAACATTCATGGTTTTTCTAGCAGTATTTATACAGAACACGTGATAGTTTTATAGAACAAGTGGCATTTCTACAGAACAAGTAACAATCTATTGAACATGTCACATTTCTATAAAATAAGTGCCATTTCTATTAAATACGTGCCATTTCTATTAAATACGTGACCTTTCTATAGAACTCGTAGTAATCTATAGAAGGCCAATTTCTACACAATACATGGTTTTTCTAGCAGTAATTCTACAGAACACGTGACAGTTTTATAGAACAAGTGGCATTTCTACAGATCACGTAACAATCTATTGCACATGTCACATTTCTATAGAATAAGTGCCATTTCTATTAAATACGTGACATTTCTATAGAACGAAGTTATGTAAGTCAGTACTCAAGATCATTCTACGAATTTGTAAGTTCTGTAATTTTATTAGAACTCAGTCAATCTTGACTAACACGATAGTTGCTTATACGTATCGGGACTTTTAGATCATCCTACGAATTTCTATATTTATGAAACCCTCCTCGTTCTATGTATTTCTGATATTAACTCCATGATTTGCTCACACCCAATACACACACACACACGGAGCACTTTTTTTCTTTTAAAAGGCATCCATTTAATATATTTAGGCGGGGAATTTCTTTCGGTTTGCTCGATTGCATTTTCAATAAGATTTAAATCTTTGCCAGAGATTTTGTGGATTTAGTCTAAAAGGGACGTTTTTATTTTATTCATTTTCCGCTTTATTCAATGCAGAGAGAGCATTTCTGCGTGGCTAAATGGATTCCTGGCAATGACGTATAGATTTATAAGCGGCTTGCTGTTTTGCTGCTTAGATACTTCCGGAATTTTCTCCTTTTTTAAGTTATTTATATAGAAATGACTTAGCTCATCGACGATTATCCGCATTTTTTTTATGAGGAATGCGAATTAAATAACTTTTGGGATAAAGCGCCGAGAAGTGTCAGGGAATTTCCTAGAGGCGTAAGCCCTATAGGAAGCTTACAGCTCTTAATGCTTTTGACTGAAAATAAAGTTATGTTTCATATACCATGATATTTTTTTTCTCATAAAACTGGATGTAATATTATTAAATGATGTCCTGAAATTTTAATAAAAAATACAATAATGTAGCTTTGTTTATACAAGTAATATCACACATTTTTCTGCATATTCGATATTAGCTACTACTATACTATCTTGAAATACGAGGGGCGGTCACAAAGTCTTGTATATTTGTTTATTATTTGAAAACCAGATGTCGTACAAAAAAATTGAAATAGCCATTTTAATGAGCAAGAAATTTTCTATTTTTTAATGTTGGACCTAAGTTTGTGAACACATTTATCACAACGTTTGATGAGAAATGCAAGTTTCATCATCTGTTTGGAATTTTTGACCACTCAAGTGTTCCTTTAGTGGACCAATTTAAGAGATTGAAGTCACTTGGTGAAATTTCAGATAGCCATATATACCATTATACACGGTGGGCCAAGAAAAAGAAAGCTAACTTTATAAAAATCATAAAATGGTTATTTGTAAATGGAATTTATTGAAAATTTGTACATGTGTACTTAAATAGGATACAAAAAAATTCCGTAATTCAATTTGTGTTCAAAGTTAGCACCTTTCCCTGAAAGCAGTTTCAAAAATTGCCTAGCACTGTAATTTTTCGTTTTACGCAAAAAACTTATCGCGGTTCTTTCTTCTTCAGTGAACGCCATTTTGAAAGACGGATTACGTCATTGAAAAAGAACGTGAACGATGGCAATTCGAAAGTTGAGAGAAAAACAATATTTGTACAAATTTTCATTAAATTCCATCAACAAATTTTGATGATTTTTATAAAGTTGGCTTACTTTTTATTGGCCCACCCTGTAGATATAGTAAATAAAGCTATAATTATCCATATCAGTAATATATCATCCTGAAATATTTACCAAAAAATACAGAAATTGTAACTTAGTTTTCAATATCTCAACTACCTCTCCAGATATTGATCCTTAAAAGTCTGGTTCTTGTAGGCATAGCCATATAGCAAACCAATTAATTTCTGAGCTATGGTATTCCATATCAGTAATATCAACCTGAAACACTTTAAAAAATACAACAATTGCAATCTTGTACTCATCTATAAAAATTCTTCTGGTAGCTATAACCCTTTAGACCTTTAGAAACAGTAAACAGGGACTAGGACTATAATGCCCCAACCCGGCACTTTAGGCATATCGTTTGCTTTTATTGTCATCTTAACGACTGCATTGGGTATTTGTCCAAAATTGTATAAAGCAGACATGTTCGCTTTTCTAAGTCATTATATTTTATGAATCCATGTTGGAAATAAAATCTGCTTTGCTAAATTAATTTCTCATACCTGTTGTAGACATTTGAAGCACGAAAAATGGTGATGATGAGTGGAAAACAAGATATTCCGGATAATCAACATTTCATCTTCCTCCTTTTTTTCCTCCTCCTCTTCCTTCTCCAGTATCTCCTTCGTATTTATCACCCTGTGTTGTCTAATTTGTTTTCTATCATTATTCCCTGCACATTCATTCCCCATTCCCCATAAACACGCGTCCTTATCTTAATTACAATTGGATGAACAGTGTGTGGCAATAATGTCACCTGATAAGGCAAAAGCAAGGCTTTTTACCCCTTTATTGCCTTCTATTCATTTTTCCAATATAGTTTCATGCATGCACTAGGGCTTTTTTTAACGTTGGGCAAATTTTAACGACTTTTCACCACCATTAAAAGATTCCATTCGTTGTTTGCATCGGAGGTTTTGAAGTCTTCCATTTCCAAACCACTGACTTAATTCGTGGCCCTTAGTGCACGAAGGGTCCCCCTTAATTCAGTCTTGCCACGCGATACCAACCTCGCAGGGATTTTCAATTGTTTTATAACGAAATTTCTTCCGCACTACAGATTTCTGGAAGCGTCGAAAAATGCATTCTGTGAGCTATATAACGCTCATTTGGAGACGTAAGAATTTTGCACTTTTTTTTGTCTTCTTCAATTTTGAATGGGCCGATACGAAACATGGCTACGATGAGAGCATCCGAAATAATTTTGTTTAAAACCTGAAGGTCTCAAGGGTGTACAAACGTTGTGCATTTCTATAAATTGTTGGTTTTATGTCTGAAAATTTGGAATGAAAACTTGACTGCTAACCCATTATGAAAAGAAATGCATTTCATAATTACTGACATTGAAAAATAAATTTTGAAATGTATTTCATAATTTCTGATATTTTTAAATTGGGTGGCTGTAAATGGCCCACACATGGATAGAAATGGTCCACACATGGGTGGAAATGTGCCAAACATGGCTATAAATGGCCCACACATGGGTGGAAATGGCCCACACATGGTTATATATGGTCCATCCATGGCTATTAATAGATTACACAAGGCTATAGATGGCCATACATGAGTATGAATGGCCACACGTGGCTATAAATTGCCCACACATGGGTAGAAATGGTCCATACATGGCTATAAATGTGCCAAACATGGCTATAAATGGCCCATAGTACATGGCTATAAATGGCCCACACATGGTTATGAATGGCCACACATGGCTATAGATGGCCACACATGACTATATATGGACCACACATAGCTATAGATGGCCATACATGGCTATAAATGGCCACACATGGCTATAAATGGCCCACACATGGTTATAAATGGCCACACATGGCTATATATGGACCACACATGGTTATAAATGGCCATACATGGCTATAAATGGCCACACATATCTACAAATGGCCACATATGGCTATTAATGACCCACATGTGGCTATAAATGGTCAAACATGACTATAAATGACCCACACATGGCTATAAATGGACCATACATGGCTATAAATGACCAATACATGGGATAATATGGCCCATGCATGTCCATGCAGAGCTTTTCCACCCGGGAATTCATGGAAGACGTAGAGTATTGCTTGTAAAATTACACATAGTGTATATTGAATTACACAGGTTAGACACTTGCACATATACATGCAGTGCGTATTGAATTACACAGGTTATCTATAGGTTAAAACCTATTTGGATACATTTTTTTTTGAAAATGAGCATGCGCATCGAGCAGCTAATGTTGACGACATCTACCAGGCTATGAACATTTACAAAAAAATCCATCTAAATCGGATTTCAGCTAGGATAAAATCCATTCCGTGTCCACAGCCATGATTTTTATACATCAATCTTTTTTGAAAATATCAGCAATATGCCAGGTTACAACTGTATACCTCGAGTATATTGCAGAAATTCAGTGTTTTCATTAGTCATTAACTATATACAGCATTAGTTGGGGATATATGTTACTAATCGGTGATTAATCGGTCCTTTCAACTGGGATGACACTTAGCCGTGGTTTGGAGTAACGGTCCATTAAAATCGCAAGCCGTGCATGACGTATGCATTTTACTGCGACCTGAGTAAACCTGAGACAAATTTCATGGCTTTATAAGAGACCCTGATGCCATACAATGCCACTGGTTTCTATTGTTCTGCGCACAAAAACAGATTTATTTGATTTTAATCTGAAAATTGATTAATCTTTTAGAAAATCTCGTGACCCTGTTAGACGTGAAAAGCGAACTTGATGACGTCACGTTGTTGTCGCTTGACGATTTCCCATATCCGCTCCATGTACAATTGGTGAAATATTGCCGGAATATTTCGGCGTCTATAAATTGACGTTTACATACGTTTACTACAAACCATCTACAAATCGATGTTTTCATTCTCATTTTCACTATATTGCCGAACGTTTTGATCGATTTGCTGCTGGGTGCAATTTGATATGTTTACTGTGACTCTTCAACGTTTTTTTTTTTTTTATTTTCGAGTACTGGGACCACTTTGCATAAGTTTTTTTATCCACTTGGGAGTCTTGTGTCTGGTCACATTCAAATGGTTATAACGAAATAATGTTTTAAAAACATTCTGTATACAGTAGGACCTGTCTAAATGCATCATGTGTAACCTCTCTAAAAGTATAAAATGTTCCGGTCGATTCCTACTTGAGACATCAAACATACACAAAAACACTAAAACAATGTGTGTGTTTTTTGTGTGGTAAGTTTCTTTTGTTGATACCCACCTTAATGTGTCCAGAAATGTTCGTGAAACAATGTGCCGAAAACGGCCATTTTCTTACACATTTTGATGTTTCCTGATGGGTCGTAGTGATCGCTCGAGAGGCGGTCCGGATCAAAGGAAAAAAAATGCGTCAAAATGTTTCCTGGTAAGGCGCTTAATTTTGCCAAGGACTGTGCATGATGACGCAGATCATTGCACCATGTACTTTCAGTTTTGAAAAGTCGCCTGCGAACCTGAAAGCACACGACATGAAATACAGACGTAGACCAAATTAAGCATTGTACCAGTCAATTTTCAGCTCGGCCTTGTTCACGAAATCAACGTCGAAATGTGTCGTAGGTGCGTACACTCGTGTTTTCTTGGTTTTTTACACAATTTCGGACACTTCTGGAAACTTTGTTTCAGTGTTTCAGTGTGAATGCTTCGTCTGGTGTGTACCGACCTTAAAAGTGCACATGCACCAAAAGAAACATCTAGAAACATGAAACATACTCATGTTACCTTAGTGTGTCCAGAAGTGTTTGTGTAACATGTTTTGAAAAACGGCCATTTTCTGACACATTTCGATGTTTCTTAGTGATCGCTCAAGAAGCGGTCCGGATCAAAGAAAAAAAATACACATGTTCCGAAAAACATGCTGGAAGCTTTTGTTCGGAGTTTCTTGTGTACGTTTTATGTGTTTGTGTATGTTTCCTCTGGTGCATACCGACATTAACGTGCTTATGTGACCATGTCCAATCCAAGCCATATATGGAATTCTATGAATTTTTCTGGTCCAAGTGTTTTTGTTTTTCAACATTGTTTGAACATTTAAATTTGGAGATGATTTTTCCAAATTGAGAAAATTTGGTATGAAAATCTATCTATTCATGATTACAAAAAAATTGCTTATTTTACCTAATATGCTAAAAGTTTCCTTTCATTCCTCATTAACTTGAGTTATATTCAATGGTGTGTTTTCTAATCCATTATCTACATATGAATTTTTCAGAATTTTAAAATTTTTCATTTTTTCTGTGAAAATGTTTTTCAGTTACAGGAACTGAAGTTAACATATGCTATTTAATAATTTTTTTTGGTTAAATGCTAAACTTGTGAAACATGCACTGAAGTGTTTTTATGAGATTTCCACATTATTTGTATATGCAAATTTGGAAGTGCTTTTTCCATATTGGGTAAAATTGTTTACTTTATTCATATGCAGTATGAATATCTATTTTTGATTAAAAAAAACCCTGTTCATTTTACCTAATATGTTAAAAGCTCCATCTCATTTCTAATTAACTGGAGTTGTATTCATGAGTGTGTTTTCTAATCCATTATCTGCATATTCCAATTTTTTACATTTTTCACTTTTTCTGATAAAATACTTTGCAGCTACAGATATCCAAACACTTCTTCCTTAATTTTCGTTATTTAAATCCATATATGGAATTTGGTTTCTTAAGCCTAGTCCACACTAACGAAAACACGGAGCAAAGGCAAGGTTTTTGAAAACATGTTGCCGATAAAAGTTTGCTTACCAAGTTTTCGTAAAAATGTTTCAGCAAACTTCAAATATGGTCCACAAAGGGCTATTTAACGTCCACAAATGGCTATTTAACGTCCACAATGGCTATGTATGGGCCACAAATGACTATTTAATGTCCACAAATGGCTATTTAACGTCCACAAATGGCTATGTATTGTCCACAAATGGCTAGGTATGGTACACAAATGGCTATGTATTGTCCAAAAATGGCTAGGTATGGTACACAAATGGCTATGTATTGTCCAAAAATGGTTATGTATTGTCCAAAAATGACTATTTAATGAACACAAATGGCGATTGATGGTCCACAAATGGCTAAGTATGGTTCACAAATGGCTATTTAATGTCCACAAATGGCTATGTATTGTCCACAAATGGCTAGGTATGGTACACAAATGGCTATGTATTGTCCAAAAATGGCTATGTATGGTCCACAAATGGATATGTATGGTCCACAAATGACTATTTAATGTACACAAATGGCTATGTATGATCCACAAATAGCTATATGGCCCACAAATGGCTATGTTTTCCACAAATGGCTAAATGGTCCCTAAATGGCTATGTATGGTCCACAAATGGCTATGCATGTTCCACAAATGGCTATGTATTGTCCACAAATAACTATTTATGGTCCACAAATGGCTGTATGGTCCACAAATGGCTATATAATCCCCAAATACCTATGTATGGTCCACAAATGGCTATGTATGTTCCACAAATGGCTATGTATTGTCCACAAATAACTATTTATGGTCCACAAATGGCTATAATTTCCATAAATGGCTATGTGGTCTACAAATGGCTATGTATCAAGAACCCAATATATGACCAAAATTGGACCTGTAAGTGGTCCACAAATGCCTATATGGTCCATACATGTCCATATATCCATGTGTTGGGCACTTGTATTCATTTCAAAAAGGTTTTCATCTGTTCAATGACTGAAAATATTCTAATAAATAAGTCTAAACGTCCTTATCAGCAGTCATTCAAATTTATTGGCGTTTTTTATATTATTTTTTCTATTTTTCGATCACTGTGCTTCTTTGCAATATTTCTATATGGTGCGATCAACTCTTCATTTTTTCATTTAAGAAATGGTTTTTTTTCAAGATCTGGAGAAAGTGTCATTTTCTGAATGAACTAACTCCCATCAGGATACCGGGTCCCAATTTCCAATTTCATATTCACAGTCCTGTCAGTATTATTTTAAATAAATTATGTTTCGCCAAATCCATTTTCAATAGACGCCCCTACTTTATTCTATTAATTTTTTTTTCACACGTGGCACAATAAAAAAAAATATTCTTACGAAAAAATAAGGTCCCATACGTTCCCTTTCATTCATAATTAATTCAGCCAGGCTCTTTTTATATATATATATCTCGTTTTCTAGCATCTCTCCTCTATTTCATGCAAATATGGGACCATATCAACATTTAAAATATCATAAAAATATGCCGATTTGTTTGACGTTGTGCCAAATAATGGTGAAAATTTGCAACAATGGCAACAGTTTGTTTTTCAAAATGCATCTTTTTACGGTTTGGAAGTCAAATGGATGTTTTTTGTTTAAATGTTTGAATTGCACATTCTAGGAATTCCACGTCAATGCCCACCTTTTGTTCTTGTTATTTTTATGTTCTATATGTATATGGCAGAAGGGATGGTCCCTATAATATCTTTTTGTTTACTTATGTGTATACAAGAAAATTTCGTGCATACAAAAAGTATAGTTTGCCTTATAATATATTATACGAAACTGTTGTCTTTAAAATGTGACAAACATTGGGTACCCAAGTGAAAATATATATATATTGTTCATATATGGATGTACTTTGTATATGTGGCCCATACACTGTATGTAGGCTTATCCATGGTTAACTAAGGCCCATACATACCCCAAGGAAAACTATCCTAGATTGAACTTTGTTGTAAACAATTAACCTAGATTTTGATAATTACACGATTTATAGGCTTTTCATCTATAAAATTTATATTTATGGTATATTATACCCTCGCTTGTTTCGCTTTTAAAAATATGTGGATATGAAAATAATTCAAAATAATGTAGGTTAAATGAAGCGTGATTTCATTTCACGTTTCATTTCACTTTTAGCTTTGCATTATAGCGAAATGATTGTTTAAAAAATAAATAAAAATTGATTTGAGTCGAAAAAATATAAAGGAAGCGTTCAAAATATTTCTACTTTGGAAATGCATGCAATTAATGGTCCCATCCACGTACATTTTATGCTTTTAGAGAGGTTATTCATTTACACAGGATGCATTTAGACAGGTTCTACTGTAGTATGAATCCTCATACAATTTGCCCAAGTCTGCTGTCAAGCAATGCTTTCTCTGTCGCCATTTAATGAAAACAAATTATTAAAATTTAATTAAAAGTAACTTGTTTATAAAAAATTAATAGTGTGCTGCGAAAAAAAAAGGTTAGGGAGTACGGACTTACGAAAGAGTCGGCATTGTTTAATGTTGTCTTTCCCACAATGCAATAGCACTTAATTTGAAATTAAAATTTCAAAAAATAAAAAAAATCTACATTAAAACTACTGTTTAATATTTTCACCTGAAAATTTTTGCAGTATGTTAAGAAAAATACAGGCTTTGTTTATGCATTTTATGTTTTTGATTTTTTTAACTTCGATTTTCGACCCTAAAAAGCGAATTTTCAGAGCTTAGATTTTGTTCAGCTCTGGAGGGATACACTGCAAAGAAGGATGTTTGTAGACCTGGTACAACGCTGGAGTGGTAAGATCGCTTGGCGGTCCCCATTATGAGGGGCATCGACGGCCCCTCATACCAGGGCGTGGGTCCCGGTGAAGCGGAGGTGCCTAGGCACCTAAGTGGAGGGATTTCCATTAACGAGCCTGGAGTGGGGGTGCTCCCACTCCAGGCATCAAGTTAAAAAATTTTTACACCCCCTATTCCCCGGATCGAGTCCCGCAACATATTTTTTTTTTTGAACTTTAGATTCGCATTGTTTCATTGATTGTTCATATTGCCTAGCTTTTATTTATTTAGAATTGTTATTATTTTTTGCTGTACTTAACTTATCAATATTGGTTTTGGTGTACTCCTGGTGTCTTATATACAATCCAGTCGCACCTTTTCCTTGCTGCTAACCTTACTAATGAAATGTATTTTTCAATTTACATAATCGGAAAAATGAAGTGGCAATACAACTACAGAATAGAGTCATCAAAATTTGTGTTTATAAAGTGGTTTTATTTAACCTGGTTGTGCTATGATTTTAAACACGTTGTTATTTTACTTTAGATTTACACAGTTTTGGAACCTTGAAACAGTGTTGTCATACTGAAAGAGAGGGTCTGAAAAATCCCTATCAGCAACGCCTACCTATCGATAGAGATTTCTTCTTGACGCTGGTGTCTGCAGCACTGCACTAATTCTTTGTAATGGCGGCGCCCATACAAATTCGGTGAGTTCACGTTTAGTTTTTTAAGTCCTAAACAGTTTAGTGCGAGGATATTTAGTAGTTTAGGTAAATTCTAACAATAGTAATAAATACCAATGTGTGTTGTACTTGGGTGGATAAGATATACATTGGCACTTATGGATTTTCATGTGATTTTTTGGAGTTGGTGCATATATTGTGCACATGCACTGTTCATCTTCCTTGACATATAAATGAATAATATGTTTTGTAGTGAATGGAAGATGCGTGTGTTTAATAAAACCTCCGTTTTGACACCAAATACCTGACTCGAGACCATAATCGTAGGGTGGGAAATGAACGAGGCATGCACTGAGGAGGGCAGAAGCTTACATCAATGTGGGTAAGTCTAAAAATGTTTGTTTTATTAGAATGAATTTGTTTGATTGTTAATTATATTATGACTGATAAATATTAGGTTTGGTGACAAGGTTCAGTAGAACCTGTCTAAAAGCAAACTGTTGGGACTGGTGAAAAACATGCTTTTAAGACACTTTCGTCGGTAGACATGCGCACGTACAGCTCTAAAATATTGAATTTCCCCTTTTTTCAATCCTAGATGAGTCACAAGCTATTGGGCGCCATTTTAGTGCATGTAAAAGTACAGTAATTGCCTTAAAATCAGATATTAGGCAAATATCGTCATATCAGAAATTCGTCAAATAGGTTGATATACGAAATTAGGTAAATATGGTCATATCAGATAATAGGAAAATATCATCATATCAAAAATTAGGCAAATATGTTGATGTCAGAGATTAGGTAAATATCGTGGTATCACAAATTAGGTAAATATGGTGATATCAGAAACTAGGTAACTATGTTGATATCGGAAATTAGGAAAATATAATCGTATCAGATCTTAGGCAAATATCGTCATATCAGAAATTAGGCAAATATCGTCATATCAGAAATTAGTCAAATATGGTCACATCAGAAATTAGGTAAATATGGTGACATCAGAAACTAGGCAACTATGGTCATATCAGAAATCAGGCAAACATGGTCCTATCAGAAATTTGGGAAATATGGTCATATTAGAAATTATGCAAACATGGTAATTTCAGAAATTAAGCAAATATGATCATAAATGTTTCCATTCAGATTTGGAGAATTCCATTTTTTAATGGGACATATTAGCCTAGGACCTAAACCGTATTATCATATTTCCCCATCCGGATAATATCCAATTCCGTTTGATGTTAATCAAAAATCTGAATATCAAAATTTATCATAGGAATATTTATGTCCCACATTTGCATTACTACTGATATTGGTGGTTAAGTCGAAAATTTAATTATTGACTTTCAACACCACAACAAAACAAGTTTTGTCATCAAAAACAGATGCTATTTCCAGTAATTATTTCCAGCAATTGCATAACCAGTTCAAGTTCCCGAATATTCAAAATCCTTATTCATATAAGGCTGGCTTCCGAAAGCACACAGCTGCTAGTAGTGATTGCCCTCATACAGGGCTCCATGGTATTAAATGTACATTTAACCAAGTATTCCCCCCTTTCTTATTTTCCCTCGACGTTGGTTTTATCCCCCAATTTACGACTTTTCTCTCCCCACATTCTCCTTCCTATCTTCCTCTACCGTATTTTCTTCAATTTCGTGCCAATTAACGTTACTTCTTGTTCATAAATTTGGAAATATAAATCCGAGACAAAAAAAAGTCAATTTTTGGGCTTTGCTTGCAACAGCGGGTCTTAAGACGTTTGAGGTCATAAAAATGTATTTTGCCGGAGAAGCTATGACGCTCTAGCTAAAATCTTCCATTTAAAATGTATCATAGAGAAAATTGGATTTTCTTTTTTCGTTTTCAGTTTCATTTTTTGACATGTTATATGTATTACAGTGTTTTTCTCTCTCCTCACTGGTTTGTCTCTTGCCTGTCTTAGCCCCTGAACTTTAATGGGTTTTTTTTGTAATCATAAGTCGTGTCAAAGAACAATTTTTAAGCCATGGACGGGAACTCTAAAATTAGAGGTGTTAGGCCAGTTTATAAAAAAAAATTTTCATGTTAAAATATTACATTTTATTCGTATTCTACACATTATAAAAATATTTTACCATTGTTAATTTATGGTATAAAATATATGACATGATTTATTGTTGAAAATATGAATGTGATACATACAAGTATTCATTGGCATTTACAGGCTCCATTTTATCAACCTTCACATATAGCCAACATGTCTACCACGTGTACATCAGACTTGTATATTGGATGAAAGACATTGGTTTACGTGTTTGATTTTTGAACTTATAAGTAGGAGTATTCTCAAAAGATTCCCTTATATCCAAACTTTACAGGCCCTTATCCCAATATATATATACTGAAAATGTTATTTAAATTTGCTTTGCTATTCTACTGTATGTATTATTCATTTTTCGTCATCTTACTTCATAAAATTCTCAACTGAAGTATTCGAAAAACTCACAACGCGATAAGGTGGAACTATCTTACTTTTGCCATATTCATTTCCGTCATCACGTGTTTTTCAAATGCTCATGTTTGATAAAAAAAAATATACTGAATCGTCTTATGATTTCCTTTTACATGCGAAAGTGCATCCAAATTTGTATATAAATTATCATAAAAAATGTAAAAGAAATATTTCAATCGTGCCTTTGATAGCCGTCAATGTAGTTGGCTTTCAAAGTAAAGTGAATTTAATGTAAAAGAGAAAAAAAAATTTTTGAATGAAATTTCAAGTTACGTACGCACTTTTGAGAAAACTCACTGAATAGTATCTGAATAGTTATACTGTATATGGACATTGAGAGGTAAATTTAATTTAATTGATTAAATGCAATTTCATAAAGGATATAGCAGTGCAGGTTTTTTTGATTTTCGAGGGATGTTTTGTTGAAAATTAATTTTGAACTCCGGCTAGATTTAAAAATATATTTTCTATAATTACAACATTTACTTTTGAACATTTAAAAAAACTAATTCCAGTTTTCTTCGAGTTTGTAAAAGTTGTAGAAAACGTTTGCATGTTACAAATTGACATTTTCATAACAAAATTTCAAATTTGAATAAAAGGGTATGACGACTAGGGTTGTTATTATCATTATTGTCATATGCATACTTTTTTTTATTTTGCCAAAAGACTATTCCAGTGGCATCAATCTTGCGCGTGATCATCCGGTCTCAAAAACCATTCTCCAAAATTCGTATATTTTTTTTACAAGAGAAGGCGCATCACCCCATCGATTTTCATGTCATTTTAGTGACATTTCGTTGAGGGCTTTCGTTGCTGTTTTGGGCTTTTCGTTTACTTTTCTATTTTTGCCGAAATAATGGATTGCGCCAACGCCATCAAAGAGGACTCGTAAAACGAATTTTACCATTTTAGACACGGGGACGGGGAGGGGGGGGGGTGCTTTTCGTTGTCTTATTGTTATTAAAGCCCACTGGAAGAATAGGACTCGAAGGGGGATTGCTTTCATTTACAGAAAATAAGATCCTTGACGATACAGAGGCAATATTCCTTGCATCAGGAAGGGATTTCAAAGTGGACTGAAAACTGACTTTCTAAAATTATATGGATCAGCTCCTTTCAAACGTGGAGCCTTAACTTGACCAATAGGGACTTGTGTGACACTCTGCCCATTAAATCAGCTAAAAGTTTTTTTTAAGGATAACCTTCGTCTTTTTTTCATTTAAATAAGGCAATAAACAGAAATGGCATAAAAATATACAGTAAATAGAAATGACAGGAAAAATATATTCATAAATGAAATAGTAAGGGCAACACTGGGCACACGGTGTGGGCTAGATAAGGGTAAAATATAAGGGAAATTCCCCTTAGAATAATTACAATGCTGTTTATTTTGGAAAGGGGAAATCCCTGTTGGTAAAAGCGTCTGTAGTTTTATTCAGGAAACAGAATGTTTATTGGTCTATTCCCTTGAGATGGTTATCTATGGTCAAGGTATCATCATCTTATATTCCAGATGAGTAGTATTGATTGGTCGTCCAAGGAATCTAAGAAGTGGCTAAGATTTCGGGAAATCCTAAACAATGTTCCATGTCTTCCACAGGGGCAAATATATTGTTTCCCTACAAATCTGCCTTTCTGTACAGTATACTTTTCGCCCGAACTGCATGTGTCCAAAATTCCAGTTATTTGGCATGGATCACTTTGTCAACTGTGTCTTCCCATTGTTTTAGAGTGCATCGTTATTCTACATTGCGTCATTAGACTCGTGTAGTCTCTTTGTCCTTTTCAGCCTTGTCCCATCCTTCCCCCAGTTCTCGTTCATTGCCTTTTAAGTATTCATTTACATGTCTAGAAGGTATAGTTGTCCTTGATGATGATTGTTACTCTGATGAGCAACACTTGTCATATATTTTGTTGTTGCCACCCGGAGGCATAACAAATTCACTAGCCAAGACTTCACATCCTGTATAGGTTGCAGGAAATTGGCCTATGAGCATATCTGCTAATACCCCATGAGAGCAGATGTGAGGATGTTAGAACATGGTCTCAGCATTTCAAAAGATACAAGATGAGATGAAATTTGTGTACTTCTTTTTAATGGAGGACAGAAGTATACTCTTGTTGGGATATACCAACACCTCCTTAGGTGACTGTACAGTGTAAGTTACACCACTTTAAGATTCTAGATTTCACCTCTGAGATCAGGGCTATGCCCATCTAAATCCAACAGGTGTGTTGTAAATAGGGTGGCCCATTTATCTGGGGCTGGCTTAATTTGTGGACAGTGTCTGAGAATATCTAAATTGCCAAGCTGATAAGTTTTCCACAGTTGTTTGCCTAAATAATTAACATCACCAACCACTTGAAGATTCTTTTATAATTTTATCGAAAACAAAGTTTTAAGTCACTACAGGACCCAAATCTTTTTTCCCGACTGCTATTCAAAATTTCAAATGTTAAAAAAATTAAA
>JAQGBW010003321.1:0-16631 GCA_034698625.1 Julus scanicus
TTTTAGACTTGGTTTAAGGTACGTTTATTTATCTCAAATTAAAGTACTTTCAGTGCTCATGTAAACGCAGTATTACTCTCGTGAGTTACTCGTCACATCTCGTATGCCGCAAAATTCCCCAAGCTTAGCTTCTAAACATTTAATTATAGGCCATCATCAGGGCGTTTTTGCTACATTTTGGACTTAGCTGTCGACAGCTACTCTCAAAATTCGAACATTGTTCGTATTTTACAAGCTGCAAATAAAGACAAATTTCGAACAGTAGCACGCGCATTTTTGCACGCAATGGAGAGCATCTCGAGAGTTTCTCTCACGTGGAACACACCTTAAGATTAGGATCAAACTAATAGCACAAATAACCCACATTTCAGTGATGCAAAAGTGGAAAGTTTCGTGCCATTACCTCAGCATATTATGGACGAATTGCATGACAAAATTGACAATTAACATAGTCAGTGGTGGCTCGTGTATAGGCACTGCGGAATTGCAGCACCCCTTATCACTTCATATTATCGATAACATTTAATATAATGAGTTCTTCTTTCTTTAATTCATTCTAATTTAAATTATTCTTGAATTTATTTAATTAATTCCTTAGCCATCCCCCAGGTAACGAAATTTGACCCTCTTCTTTAATCCCTTGTCATGGTTTAGAAAACACCACTTTTGGTGGGTTTGACCATGGTCAACTACTCGATCGACTGTTTGATTGTATGGATATAATCACATTTAAAACAGTGAATCACCGACTCAATCAGTGACGTAGTGGGGGGGGGAGTGAGGGAGCAGCCACCGTGGGCGCCAAAGGGGCACCCGAAGAATTAAAATGGAATTGTTGAATTAAATTTAAACTCATTATTGTTGAAACTTGATAAGTACACTTATTTTAGGTAACACACCACAAACAATGTTGTTTTCCAGATTCCAGTGGAGGGAGGGAGGTGGTGCATATTTGGGTGTTTTGCCCTGGGTGCCAAATATCCTGGCTACGTCACTGTGATGGACAAAGTAAAAATGCAGTGTTTTGGTCGCATATGCTACGTTTATAACGTGACGTCAATACAGAGAAGAGTAACTACAAAAAAATGAGAAAATTTAACCACAAACAGGTTTTTAACGACGTTATTTGATTCCAATGATGAATGGTAAAACGAAGAATAACAATGAATAACATTGAACAAGAAGTTACACATTCAGCATATGGAAGATTTGTGCAACAATAGCAATGCTAGCCATTTCCCGTTTATTATATTAGTGAAAGACTTGACGTTGTCAAATAACGTTAAATATATAAAAATATAATAATAAAAAACATGCAAAAGTGCAAAATTCAGGAATTGACAATGAAAGGATGCGCGAAAATAGGCGTGGAAAATGTACCACAATTTGTATAAATAAGGTCTACAGCAAGATAATCTTTATCCAAAACTTCGAGACTGATCTCAACGGTTCATCCATAGGTGAGTGTCGATCCTGTGTAATCAATATTTAATTCTAGGTAAATGGCTATATTAAGATCGTATTTGTAACAATCAGAAACAAATGGATACAAAGTATCTAGCTTTTTTTATTTTTATCAAAATACGACAAAATGAAATTTCTAAATATTAAACACTGTAAACAATTCGAAGTTGTGATATATCAATGATATGCATATTCATATCCATGTCAGAACTGGTGGATAGTCCTATAAGAGTAGGACAATGACTTTTAAGATAAGTTTCCACGTAAGATTAACTCTCGCGAGTTACTGGTCACATCTCGTATTCTACAAAACTTCCCAAACTTAACTTTATAAACATTAAAAACCCTAAACATTTACAATTCGATTATGTTTCTTATTTTGCGAGCTGCTATCAGAGAGGCCATGGCTTAAACGTGTCTACTAGCGATGAAATTTGAAAAAGACAGCTCCGAAAACAGCTTTTGGGAATTGCTATATCGAGAGCATTTTGAGTTTCTATCACGTGGACACACACCTTTAACCCAAAATTATTATTTGAGTCTGATAGTTACAAACGTGAAAATGCTGCACGATTATTAAATTTTATCTATTACTAACAATTTACTTAAATGAACGTGTCGAAAAATACCAATACATTGCAAATTTATAGTAAAGATCTCCCTGAAAGTGAAGTTATTCCAATAATGATGTGTTTCAAAAACTTAACTTTTCATGAAACAAAGAAATCTATTAATTAATAATTCTATTTTCTCATAGGAATTTTGAAAATTTTGCATAATGAAGGGTATCGTCTTGGTCGCCTTTGTTCTGTTGGCTACGGCTTTGACCGTTCAATCCGCTGCTATTGCAGAAGATAGGTTTTTCTTTTGGTATCTCGCCAGTGCGGATTGTACAGCTAAAAATAAAGCATATACAAGAGACGAATACTGCTGTCAATTGGGTGCTCTTAATACTTGCAGTAAGTTCTGGTTATATTTATTCATTAGCAATTAATTGAGGCAATTAAGGTTTAGTGGTTTAACAACTAGTGTTCAAAATATTGAAACCGTTCTCATTTTAATTTGATTGGAAAGCAGTATAAAGAATTTGAATATCACAAGTTAGTCATAGCTAGATTTTGAACAAAACATAGTTTCTCAGTTTTCCCTGTAAAATTGGTCAATCCTAGCAAGTAGTAACATCCTGATAGGTTGTTTATGCTAGCTAAAAGAAATACAAATACAACTTTGATCCTTTGTCTATCGGATGTACGAGTTAACACACATATTTGCATTACTGTCGTTTCTCCAATAGGTAATAAAGCATCAACTGCATCAACAACAACAACAACAACAACTGTGGCTCCAACAACAGTGTGAATTACAAGCTGACAGAAGACATCATTGCACCAATGAAAAGCATGATTTAGCCCTAATTGATTTTCAAACCATTTCTGAACCTCGCTATTGCAACATTAAATTCTAACCTCTTAAAATGTGCACGAATATGTATGATATTGAGAAGTCCGAATAAACTTCAATGCATTAAAACTGAATCTTCAATGAAAAAAAAAAAAAAATCAGCATTAAAAACACTAAATACAGGTGTCGAATAAACTGGTGAAAACAGATTGTGAATCCATGTTTAGTGTTGGAACATAGAGAAAAAAGGAAACAGCTGCTCATGGTTAGGAGGTTCACAGTAGTAACCAAAAGACAAGAATGGTAGCACAAAGCAGCAATAAATAGCACACAGTCACACAGATGATGTGACCAGATCACCGATACAATATATCCCCAATCAAAATAAATAAATACAAATAAGCATTATCAGTGGGACTAAAGCACTATTCCAATCACAGCTAGGTGCTTGAAAATTACCTTGCTATATAGTAGCTATATCTAAAATGGGAAAGGATAATTAAATTGATGAAAATTACTTGATTAGTAGAATTCAATTTATTCATGATCTGTCTTGGAAATTTAGGATATTTGATTTTGTTTTACAGAAGAGTGGTTGTTGATAATGGAAAAGAGATTAAAACATTTTTAAGCGAATTACACTGCACCTATATACCTTTCAAGGATTATCGAATTCCACGAAAGGAAATATAAACAGGAAATACATCCTCCATCAAAAAGGAACATGGTGCATAAAGTGCAATAGTTAGATGCCTTTCCCGTTAATTATAGGAAAAAGAAAATAAAGTATAGCTATAAGCTGTGTGTCATTTCCATAACCAATCGATCTACACACTTTTGCAAGCAGGTAAGCAGCCATAATTTATAAAAATGGAGCTTGTTGGCGGAATTGATGACAGTAGAAAATATTTCAATACTTTTTTAAAACTCAAGAATCTTTGTGCAAACGTATACAAGTCAATTCAGTAAAACATGGAAAAAGTGCAAACCGCCATTGGCCATGTCAATGAATTTAACCTTTTCATTTTATGCAGCAACTGTATCGAATACTTTCTTGTGGACAACTTTTTTTTTCTAAGCTGAAAATAATTGATAATACATATGAAGGATTGATAATAAGATGACAACGTTCATACATAATGGCCATAAAAACATCATATAGCTGACAGAATCAAACATCAATTGAACATTGTACAGGTAAGATTTCTTAATTATTTTCATGAACCTATCGAAGGTCGCAAAATTTGAAACTGTTAACAGTATTTTAATGAAATTGAACTTTTTAAACGTTAAAATTAGCGCACCCTTGTCTAAACTTTTGAGCTGCAGTTTGAAAACGTTAACAATTTCACAGTGATTGCTAAAAGACATATGCGAACGGTAAATTGTGAAAATACAATACTTCTTTCATATTAATTGTTCAAAATCTTTGTGAAAATTTAAAGGGAATTACAGTGTTCTGTATGTGAGTCGAAAATCGATATATTGTGATAATATTTATGGAACAATTAGGCACAATTTTCATTGACCGAATTATAGTTGCCATAAAGTAACTCGATTATTACATTGATTAACATTGAATAACGAACATCACAAATTTTAACTGAAATTAAGGGATAGATATTTAAAAAGATTCAGTTTAACAATGTATAAAAGTGACGCATCAACATCTACAAAATTTGCTAATATATATGTTTTTTTTCAGCTGCTGGTTGTAACAAAAGAAAAAGGCACATCATATCCCCTCAAAACGATCTGCAAATTTCACACACAATGACAAATTTCCAAAATAATTGTTGCTACATGTTGCTGTACATACATGTTGTTGTACTAAGTGCTGAACTGCCGCTAACGGAATACTGCAACGACCTTCTTATATTTAAAACAACACGCCATACAATCGAATTAACAGAAATTAGTAGTAACGCAGAATTTCTCACTTTGGGAAGAAATTTACTCGAGATGACATTGCCACATGACTTATTTGAACGTTTTCAACAATTAAAGCAATTAACGATTTTTTGCTTACCTGAGTATACAGATTGCGGGGCGCTTAATATCCAAAGTCATCTGCTAAGCCCAATCAGAAATACTTTGGAATACCTTGACTTGTCAAATAACACGATAACCAGTATTCCTGGCAATATGTTATGTGGATTTTTTAAATTGAATGTATTCAAAATATCATTTAATGAAATACGTGAAATAGGAATATTTGGATTTGGAGATAACTGTGGATACAAATCTTCATGGAAATCAATGTGTTCCCTTTTCATTGACAACAACAAAATCAATAAGGTACGACGAAACGCCTTCAGTAAGCTAGTGAATTTGCGTTTCTTGTACCTAGCGGCAAATGAAATCCAAGAAATCGAATCTGGTGCATTTAATGGTTTATACAACGTTACTTTAATTGATCTACAAAAAAATCGCTTGAGAACTCTACCCAAAACATTGTTTAAAAATCTAACTTACCTCACAATACTTAAATTGCAATACAACGAGCTAGTGGCACTACCGAAGTTTTTGGATTCGCCAAATATGTTTACGTTAGAGATTCAAAATAATAAACTAAATATTCTACCAAATTTAACTTCAGTGAGACATTTGAGTATCTTAAATCTGCACAACAACAACATTTCGAATATCGTACGTTTTTCCAATCTTATGCCTACAAATTTAGCACAGATTAATCTTAGCAGAAATAATATCACCGTAATTAGAAAAGAGGTTTTTGGAAAACATGTGAACATAATTAAGCTGATTTTATCCCACAATAACATCTCTTATATTGAGCCTGGCGCCTTTAACAGCAACGTCGTGCTTCGCAAAATTTACCTCAACAATAACCACATTCAAACACTGGATAATTTACTAGAAACGATATCGTTCGATTTGCTGGACGCATCGTACAACAACATCACATTTTTTTCTTACCATGCCCCTGTGATTACATTTAGCTGGTTGAACTTAAGTCATAACCAAATTGAAGGTTTTAACTTCAGTTCTCAAGCAAAAAAACCCAATTCATTACAAATTTCAATCGACATGTCGTTCAATAACCTCTCTAAAAATATCGATTTACCAATTCCAAGTATAGTCAACCATATTTGGTTAAATGACAATGCCATTGAATTCATTAATTTGGAAGGCCTTGAATTAGCACATTCCAAAATCGAAATCTTCCTCCATAACAATGCAATCCGCACGTTTTGCGAATATCATTTAATACCTCCTACATTTTCAGTAACGTTAATTGGAAACCCACTTATATGCTCGTGTGAAACAGAATGGATGAAAATAGGGAAAAACAAAAAAATTATTGTTCAGGATATAGAACAATTAATGTGCACCAACTACTATCCAAACATCTACAAATTGAATTATTTAACAAAATCGGATCACTTTCTATGCAGTAAGAAATGCAGTAACTGTCCAAGCAGTTATTATTGGAAATATCATACAAATTATATTTTGGATTCTAGTCAGGATTATTTAAGATGTGAATTCAGGTGCTTAAATGGCTGCGAGTGTTACCGCAGCTGGAGCATCTCATACCAATATGTCGACTGTTCTAGAAGAAACCTCACCACTGTGCCATCTGAGTTCCTCTACGCCTCTAAAGTAGACCTTTTCTTGAATGGAAATCACTTGTCATACCTTGAAGAATCAAGTTTTAATAATATAACTATCGTCAAAGTTTTATATCTCAACATTAACAAAATTAAACATTTCCATCCTAAAACCTTCCAAAATCTCAATACTTTAACAATGCTGCATTTGGAATCTAATCTGCTAGAAGTGATACCCAAAAATGCTTTCTCCAATTTGAAAAATTTGCAAGAGTTGTACCTTTCCCACAACAGGCTCTTGCAATTGGATTTCTTGAATGTTGACAATGGAATGCCTGAGATTCTGGAGCTGCACAACAATTACCTCACTGGTTATCCAGTGTGGAATTTTGAAAATATGACAAAGTTACAAAGCATTACCCTGCGAGAAAATTCTTTTAGCTGCGAATGCGACTACATTGCATCTTTCAACAGCTGGCTAAGACTCACGAACAAAGTCAAAGACGAAAACAAGAAAATCAGCTGCAAAGATGAGTTTAACAACCGTGCTCTGATTTTTGACCAGTTCTTAAACTGCAACAGGCATCCCCAGACATGGGCTATCGTGGTGGGCGTCACCATTGCTGTTATCATCTTGAGCAGTTTGTTGTTCGTCTACAGACTCGAGGTGCAAGTGATGCTCTACTCCAGATATGGAGTTAGGATTTTTAGGAGGAACGAAGACGAACTAGATCACGACAAAAAATTCGACATTTTCATATCTTACAGCAGTATGGACACAGAGTTCCTGGTAGCCAAAATCCTACCTAATTTAGAAACCATTGATCACCCATTCAGTATTTGTCTTCACGAACGTGATTTCCTAGCCGGTGGTTTTATTTCAGAAAACATCGTGTCAGCCATCGACAAGTGCCGCAGAACCATCATCCTGCTCACTAAGGACTTTGTACAGAGCGAATGGTGCAAATACGAGTTCAAGATGGCGCATGCGAAGATGCTGGAAGACAAGTGCAACCGAATGGTGGTCATCGTCAAAGACAAAGTGTCTGAAAACGTGGACCCATTACTAAGGGCCTACTTGAGAACAAACACATATTTAACTTGGGGAGAACGAATGTTTTGGAAGAAACTATACTTTGCTTTGCCTAATCCTTTGCAGTCGACTAAACAAGATGCCGTAGAGTCCATGTTATAAGATGTTATCCTTAAAATCAGTAAATTGTAGAGCCGGCACGTATTCAAGACAACGATATACCCCTGAGAATGTTTACAAATCATATAATGCTGACGGGTATTGTTAAAAATGGAGTAAAAATATACAAAAACACAAAATGTTGATTGAATTATTAAAAATTATGAAATTTGTATTAATATTTGTGAAATAAATGTAATTGCTGCATTATTTACAATGGACTCAAACTGTATATGTTTGAAAAAATTCTAAACTTTATAAAGCAAATACGTTATACGTATTCAAGACACAGCGGAACAACATACAGTAAAACAAGCCGAAATGCATTCTGTCTAAATGCATGTTTTTCATCAGTTACAAGAGTATGAGTTTATAATATACTAGTTGTTTCTTAAATAATGAAAGGTCAGTTCTTATTTCGATTTTGCAGAAACGTATGGCATTCAACTAGCGGTTTTAGAGTGTTTTATAACATGAAACATTTGGACATATGATAATTGATTGTTTGAAATCTACAAAAAGCAAAGATAAATTTGTGAAGATAAAATACTGCCAATTTAATTTAGACAATATTAAGCCAATAAATGGTGAGCGTTTCTCATATATGCAAAAATTTAAATAAGGTCATGTTAGAATCATGTTTGGCCATTTTTGCATATGACTCAGGCAAAAATGTCATCTAATACATCACGTTCGTGAAAGAGAGGAGTTTATAACTTATTGCGAAAATATACAAACAACAGGTTAATAAATAATCCATAGAAGTTAATGTACGAATTGTTATTAAAGGAATTAAGCAAATCGCTGTAATGTGCGGATAACTTACCAAACACGGATGATGAAATGAAGCGAAAGAATAAAAACATTGCTTACCTGGAAATAAACAAAAACAATAATATTAAGAAAAAAGTAAAAAATATTTAAAAAATGCTCAAAGACATGAAACAACTGACATGTCTCAAAAAAAAAGTAATCATGAGCATAAGGATTTATGATGAGCAAAAATTATTGCAGAATTTTGGCCAAATCGAGTTACAGAAATAAGAATTTCTTAATACTGTGTTTGAAATTTATATGCTCATGATTACTTTTTTTTTTAGACATGTCAGTTGTTTCATGTCTTTGAGCATTTTTTAAATATTTTTTACTTTTTTCTTAATATTATTGTTTTTGTTTATTTCCAGGTAAGCAATGTTTTTATTCTTCCTAACAGATTTCTGGGTTGTTGTTCTTTCCTTTCCAAATTTATGGGACGTTTTTGAAATAACGGATTATATATGCATACAGTTTTTCTTTAACAAACAAAAGATTCTCAATTGGATTGTACAAGTTTGCATTTCTGGGCAGGAGCATTATTATGTTGAAAAACAAACGGTTTGTCAACAAACTGATTTTCGGCACTCAATAACAAAAAGTATTCCAGTATGCCTTTATAGGCTGCTCCATTAATAGTGCTGGTGCATATGCACACTCTGCCAATGCTTAATGATGACATGCATCACCAGATCATAATTCCAAGAGAAAACTTCACTGTTGATTGAAGACAGCTCTTGTCAAATTTTTCATCTGGACCTCTCCACACCTTTGTGCCCACATTATCATCATATCCCAGGCAAATTAGACTCTTGCCTGAGAAGATGATGAAATTAAATATAAGAACTCATTTCTGGTTAATAAAGTCGCACCTAATCTCTTCTAATTTTAACAAAAAATTTATTTCATTATCTGTATCACAAATTTTGCGACATTAACTGTCATCAAGTCTTATAACTGCGTTCATTATTCAACGAATTGAAACCTCATTTTAAATAAGGAAGTTTGAGAAAAACGAAAGTATTGTTTATATGCCACTCATACACGATTTTAAAAATAATTTAAAGACCTCAATGCTAGATCCTTTTCCAAATCAGGAAATAAATTTAAGACAATTAATGCCTTAAACGCAATATTGGTTAATAAGGCATTTCCTAATCTCTTTTGTCAAAAATTTCCAGTTAATATATGTTTAAAATGAATACAATTCTAAGTATTAATTCAGGAACTTCCCTACAACTTTTTTAGAAAAAAATGACAATTGTCACTTTTACTAAAAGGTACAACAGTTGTGGCTCATGATGCACTGGTTCATTAAATGGCAAAATCGAAAGCAATGTTTTGAATAGTCCTTTGACAACATTTATGCTTAATCAAATCGCACGAATGCCCAATGAAAGGAGTGGCACAGTTTGTTGGCAAAAGTAGTTATTTGTATATAGTTATTCGCTTGTATTGATAGGTCCGTTTTTACAAACAGCAGAACACGATTATGATGAAGTAACATAGCCAAGACCAGCGTTGTTGTAATCTATGTCACTTTGAAGGTAAGAACTCTTTATTAATTGCTCGACCATCTTCAACATCTTCATCGATAATCTGATTTTATGAGTTGTGTGCCTCAACTTGTCTCATTGTGTACATTTTTAAAAAATCTAACAAATCCTTGACAATAACTTCGTGTTATCCATAAAATTAAATAATCTTTTCTTGTAATTTCTATTAATATATTTCCGTATTGGCAAAAAGTAAGATCTATAGTAATAATGTTTATTTATAAATAACTTCTCAGTTTTCCTTTTCAGTGTTACTAAAAACTGAAGTTTTTAGTAACTAGTTTTTTCAAGGAAATAAGGAAATTAGTGACACGTTTCCTTTATCAGAGGATATGTAGACAGCTACAGAGTTTAACAGCAAACAGTTCTTATTTGTGAACATACAGTGTTGATATTTTACAACTACATAAAATACTGGAACACAGGTACGATATTTTAAAAAAAATCTTGTGATATTAAATTTAATTTATCTATATTTGATTGCCAATTATCATGTTCTAATTGATACAAGTATCCCGGTTTATACAAACTATTGTTTTTTATAGATTACTAAATTACAAAAAAATTGATAAGAATATTCACATTTTCTTGGTTATTAAATATAAACTATTTCTGACACAGCAAAATAAATATAAAATATTTTATGAATCTAACTTAATTTTTTTTTCTAGTTTGTCTGAAGAGATAGTAAGCAATCTCATGCCCTTCATGTAAACCAAACTTCCGATTGAAATACCGCATATAGAATGCGTCATCTAAAGCACTACTGTGACATGCTACTTTGTGTCTACCTTCATGATGTCCTTCTTTCCGTGAATTTCGTGCTGTCTCAAAACGTGTGCACATTTAAAGACTTTAGTTACTCGCGTCGAAATAACTATTTGTTATCAAATGTAGCTGCGGCCAACAGTCAAGTGAAAAACCTGTTCATAGAGAGGCATTTTGAAGACAAAGCAAATTCAAATGATACGTTTTCACGTTTCAAACAATTAGGGATTTTAAGTATTTCGTGCTTTTCCGAGAATTCCACCTGTAAAGCACTTTCTGTCGACGATGGACTGCTTGATCCAATCAAAGACACTCTGCAATACCTGGGATTGTCTAACAACAGCATTAACAGCTTCCCTGACAACTACTTTTGTAGTTTTTTGAAATTACAGGAACTCGAAATTTCCCATAATGATATTAGTGACATTGCGACAATTGGATTTGGAGATCAGTGCAGAATGAAAACTTCCGGAACATCCATGACCTGTTTGGCCATCGATCACAACAAAATCGAGAAGGTACCTAAGAACGTTTTCCTCAAACTGAAGAACTTGAAACACCTGTACCTTGCTGAAAACGGCATTCAGGAAATCGAATCTGGGGCATTTAACGGTTTAGATAACGTCAATTTAATAGATCTTCAGAGCAATCACTTGAGAACCTTACCAGATACCTTGTTCAAAAAGCAAAGTAAGTTATGGAAACTGAGATTGCAGTTTAATCAGCTAACGTCCCTACCTTCGTTTCAAAGACTTACAAACTTGAAATACTTACTTGTCTACAACAACAATCTAACCTCTTTGCCAAACTTGACTTCTTTAAATAACTTGCACTGTTTGAAACTGCAGAACAACAAAATTTCGAACATATCTCTATTTTCAGACCACTTGCCTAAAAACTTGGCTCTGTTAAATCTAAGTGGAAACAAGATCACCAAAATTGAAAAAGAAACGTTTGCAGGAAATTTGAAATTAATTAAGCTATATCTATCCAGGAACAACATCGCTTACATAGAGCCAGGTTCATTTGACAAAAACGTCAAACTTCAAGAAATCCATGTTAATAACAACCATCTCAAAACCGTGTTTGGTTTGATAGAATCAATACCGATAAAGGTACTTGACGCATCTTATAACAATATACGAAATTTTTCTCACGTTTCCCCTGAGATTACCTTCAGCCTGTTGAATTTAAGTCACAACCAACTTGAATTCTTCCATTTCAACAACCAACCCAAACTGAATAATTCCAAAAAAATCATAATCGACATGTCCTTCAATAGATTAACGAACACTACCACATTACCAATTCCAAACATTGTCCACGAAATTTGGCTTAACGATAATGAAATTACATCCGTTGACATGCACGATCTCAAACCCTCACGTTCTCTACAGGCAATTTATCTTCACAATAATGCCATCAGAACATTTTGCGAGTACAATGAGGTGAAACAGGTGAACATGAAACCTCCTCCAGCCATCCTCGTAACATTAAGTGGAAACCCTCTAATTTGTTCTTGCGATACAGAATGGATTAAAACAAATGCAAACAAAGTACTTGTCATCAACGATGGGAAAAAAGTGCAATGTACCAGTCACTATCCAAGAGGCAACAAAGTCAATGATTTGGTAAATTGGGACTATTTCCTTTGTGAATCAGGATGCGACTGTCCAGGCACATTGCCTTGGATTTTCAACAGTCATATAATACCCCTTAAATGCGATCACGAGTGTCTTAAAGGCTGCAATTGCTTCCGGAATCGGGGTAGTACCTTCCAATATGTCGATTGTTCAAGAAGAAACCTCACCCGTGTTCCAAACCAGAGCCTCCAAGCCAATAGAACGCATCTCTTCCTGGACGGGAACATGATGTCATATTTGGAACATTCAGATTTCAGCAATGTTAGCATCCTTGAGGCGTTATACCTCAACAGCAGCCATCTCGAAGATTTCCATCCAAAAACATTCGATAATCTCACAGTTCTACAAATTTTGAACCTGGAGAACAACCTGTTAAAATTCATACCAGAAAACGCCTTTTCCAAGTTAATCAACCTGCGAGAGTTGTACCTTTCCCACAACAAACTCGTGCAACTGGACTCCTTTGCCAACACGAGAATGTTGGTGACTCTGGAGCTTCACAACAACTACTTGACCAACTATCCGGTGTGGAAACTGGAGAATGCAACCAAGTTACAAAGCGTGACACTTCAAGAGAATCCATGGAGTTGCGAATGTGACTACATCAGACTTTTCCAAGGTTGGCTCATGCGCTCGAGAAATCTCGGTAGCAAGGAGAATCTCAGTTGCATAGACAAGTTTAACCAGCGACGCCTCATCTATAATGAATTCGAAGAATGTAACAGTCAGACGGCGATGATAGTCATTATAGCCTCTGTCTCCACAGTTGTTGTCATCCTGAGCATCCTGGTGTTCGCCTACAGACGCAAGGCTCAAATACTACTTTACTCCAGATATGGAGTGCGGGTTTTTCGGACGGATAATTCAGATTTGGACAAGGACAAAGAATTTGACGTTTTCGTTTCTTATAGCAGCAAGGATTCGGATTTCTTAGTGGCCAACATTCTGCCCAACCTGGAAGCCATCGACCCACCCTACCGAGTGTGTCTTCACGACCGAGACTTTCTGGCCGGTAGCTACATTTCAGAAAACATCGTGTCTGCCATAGACAAGTGTCGCAGGACCATCATCCTGCTCTCGGATAACTTTGTGAAAAGCGAGTGGTGCCGGTATGAGTTCAGAACTGCACACACGAAAATGCTGGAAGACAAGTGCAATCGAGTGGTTGTCATCGTTAAGGACAAAATACCTGAAAATGTCGACTCTGTGCTGAGAGCCTACTTGAGAACCAACACGTATCTGATTTGGGGAGAGCGACTATTCTGGAAGAAACTGTACTTTGCTTTACCCAATCCTTTGAAGACAAACGAAATAACAAACAATAATATAAATTAAAATGTCTTCTATCGTCAGTGTACCATATGGAGTGTTTCATATTTTATTGGCACATTTTAGAACCTGCATGCATATATTGCAAGAAAAACTTCCGCCTAAAACATCAACATCAACTCTTATTCTGATTGTTGACTCAATGCTATTAACCCTTACTAAAATTTTATTTTTCATTGTAGTATGTAACATGTATGTTATATAGGTACCTAGAAGGTTATATTTTACAAGAGGTTATATCAAGGTTTCATTATGGTAATTACGATGAAACGTTTCATCACTTCCAGTAATGTATCGATACATAGAAAAATACTTAAAAGAAACCCAGTTGAAACCCTTAAAGTTGCATACAAACGCGCATATATACCTCTTTCAATGAAATTTCCACAAGGAATAATCGGTATAGGTACGATGTACAGGTATTGGTCTGGGAGCTGATAGTACGTTAGGTTCGTTCCCTGCTGAGTGCCATTGTTTTTTTTTTTTTATTTGTATTATTTACACAGGATGTATTGTATGTAACCCTTGTTTGCTAATGCCGTATTCTCATTGTTCGTAATTTCGTTCGTTTTGGTGCCACTATGCTTATGAGCAGATGACGTCATTTTTCCGTTTTGCTTTTTGTGCGGACCACGAGAATACGCGGCCTACATATTTTTTTACTGATAAATGAAACTAAGATTTTTTATAAAGATATTTAATTTGTGCACATTATCTTTGAAGATATATTGAACAACACAATATACAATTCTCCGTAAACATGTAATTGCGTTTACATTTCGCTAGTACAATTTTTTTTATATTTTAAATAGGTATATATGCAGATTTAAATAGCTTAACTTGCATAAGCACAACCGATGAAAACATGTATAATTCTATCTACAATAAAAGAATGTACTAAACCGCAAATATAACTTTTTATGACATCCCAATTTCCTTTCCCAGAGACGACGCCGTGCATTTCATGAAATTTTTAAATGTCGAAACTTGCAGTACCCTTTAAACACACAAATTCTCAGAACTGCAGAATCGTGTTTCTGTAACGGAAGGGAACTTGAGTGTTCCTTGATAAATTATATGAGCAATAATGAATTAAGCGACACTAACATTTTCCTTAAATGTCAAAGAGTACAAATAGCCTTCAGCAGCCTGACAGCATGTTGATCAGCGTCCATTAACTATTTGATACGGATTTTATAAAGAAACCACTTTAAGAAGGTAAGACGTTTTTTGCATATTATGTACTTCCAACAAAATTAAACTGCACACATTTAATGAAACAGTGCATCATGAGCCACAACTGTTGCATCTTTTAGTAAAAGTGACAATTGTCATTTTTTCCTAAGAAGGTTGGGGGATGAAAGAAGTTCCTGAATTAATACTTAGAATTGTATTCATTTTAAACATATATATTAACTGGAAATTTTTGACAAAAGTGATTAGGAGAGGCCTTATTAAACAGAAATGCGTTTAAGACTGTCTTAAATTTATTTCCTGATTTGGAAGAGGATCTAGCAATGAGATCTTTAAATTATTTTGAAAATCGTATAGGAGTGGCATATAAACAATACTTTCGTTTTTTCAAACTTCCTTATTTAAAATGGGGTTTTAATTCGTTGAATAATGAACGCAGTTATAAGACTTGATGACAGTTATGTCGCAAAATTTGTGATACAGATAATGCACACATTTTAAACAGCGAGTAATACAGAAAATTGCATACATTATCTACGTCATATTATATGCTAGTATAGTTACAAACTGTTAAGGATAGATTACTTATTAAGGATATGACCTGATATTTTTACATTACTTTCTTTTGGTAGAATTTCAGGCGCTATTAGCCATAATTAAATAAAATTAAGTTAAATTAAACTCAGTACCCTACAGGCCGCAAATAAATGCCATATGGTAGGGGAGTAGTACCCAATTTCAGGAGAAATATTCTGCAGAAAGTATAATTAAGATTATCTTATGAAAACGGATTTTCACAATGATGATATTTCTATATCTAGAATCGTTTGAAACGTTCATCTTGATTTCACAAAGAAAATTCACCATCAACTATACAGGTAAAACTCTGAGACAGACTTGTTTGCCAGAGTCATGATATAAAACAAAATCTAATTAATAAAATAGATTATTGTACATTTAATTTAGTTCGAGTTTCTAAGAAGAGGTAACTCGTACCAAATTTCCCATTCACAAATAAAACCAAAATGCGTTTCTTCTGTATGCTTGCAACATTCATTGTCCAAAATACAATGGTCCTCACCGACAGATGGCAGGAACAGTCTGCTTGCAGCCTTGAACTTGGAGACAGTTCTCACATGAAGTGCATCGGGTCAATAGATGCTTTGGTCGAGGACAACTATGATATTAAAAAGCTGACTTTGTTCATGCAGCAAAATTCCACCGTTCTGCTGACAGAAGAAACCTTCCATCATTTCAACGGTTTGCACGAGTTAGCCGTTTTGTGCGAAGATGTGTCCTTCCACATCTGCGGAACATTGGACATGGAAGATTACGTATTTTATTTGTTTCAACGAAATTTGAAAGTACTGCAAATTCTTGGAAACGCCATCAGAACACATCCTACTAATCTGTTTTGCAGGCTGCTCGACCTCAAGACAGTCGAACTTTTTACAAACTCAATACTAGAAATCAACAAACTCGGCTTTGGACAACGTTGCACGTATAAAACCTCTGGGTACTCGATGGAGTATCTTAACGTTTTGCACAACCAAATCAGAATTTTGCCAAAAAAATGGGGGTACTACTCGGTTTATTCACCGCCACTGAAAGTATGGCGTGTCACTGCATCTCCCAAAGTTAAATATGGCATTTCGATAAATGAAATTCACCAAATAAGGCATCCATTCATGGCATTTCC
>JAQGBW010003322.1:0-16630 GCA_034698625.1 Julus scanicus
GTATACCCCGTCTTGCCCCATGGGTGGGGCACAACGGGGCAAGTTGCATTTTCTGTAAAAAGTGTTAATACCTTAGATATATGAAATATAAATTTGCATGTATAGTGTGTTTTCTCAACTTAACATTGTAATTAAGCTGTTTTAGCAAAAAAAAATAATTTTCTCATTTCGTTGTGCCTCTAAAAATTGTTTAAAAGTTATGTACCCCGTTCTGCCCCACCTTCCCCTACATATTTCAGGATGATGCCGCTTTTTTTTTTTTTTTTTACCAAAAACGTGTTTTTTTTTTTAAATCAACTGTATTTCTAGGATTGTAAACTCCAGCCCACATGGAACAGAAATGCATTTACAATGATTTTCAATGCATTCAAAATACATATAGATTGAGACACCGAAAATGCATTTCTAAAAATGTATCAAAAATGCGTTTTGAAATACATTTTGAAATGCATTTTTAGAAATGTATTTCTAAAAACGCATTTACAATTATATTTCAAAATGCATTCAAAATCCATTTTGAAATGCATTTCAGTGTCTCAATCTATATGCATTTTTGAAATGGATTTCTTTTCCATGTGTGGCTATTGGTCTCTTCCCGAAATTCTCAACAATAACTTCAATGTGGTTCCAGAGATAAGTTTGGCTTATGAAGTTGGTTTTTGGGATTGCTATGTTGAGCAAATAGTACATATTTTAGAATGATGCTGCTATTTTTACCAAAAACTTGGCAACATTTGGCCTAGTCATTTTCAAATGTAATTGATGTTGAGCTCCAAATGCAAAAATTGATTTCTGTTTTTCATTCTCTTCCTACAGATCTGGTGTCAAAAAAGAGGTTACGTACGCGCAACAGACCCCATTCAAGCCCTTACGATGGCGTGCTGGTGTCGCAGCTCTTGGCCCAGAGAGAAAAAATTGGCGTCGGTTGCAGTCCAAGGAAGGACATTGCATCGAACCAATTGGTGAATTTAAACTCACAAGCGACCCCTTCTGTTTGGACTGGGGTGATGGCAGATGGCCAGTTGGTGACGTCCAATTGCGGCGGGACACCCGCTACAATTACTGTGCCAAAATGTGCTTACAACGTTGATGTCATACCTTACATCGTGAACCCTCCAGGCCACCAACAGAATGTAATGACACCAGGCACGGACGTGATCATGCCTGGACGAATCTCGTCTCTAACCCCTGTTTCCCATCAACCCAGACACTCAACATTGCTGCTACCCCAGTTACGCCAACAACAAATGCAACACCAACAGCAAATCCCCACACAGATTCCACAGTTATTGCCCCCACTAATGCCTGTGCAGGCTCATCGGCCTCCATCATTACAGCAGATTGGATTGCCGCAACAGACACTCCAGTTGCAGCCGCAGTTCACACCCGGTGTTAATCAATCTTACGTGCAGAGACACACTAATTTGATGCCATTCATGCAGCAACATCAACATCAACAGCAACAACAAGTGGTGCAGCAGTCACTTAAATCCTGTAATTGCCAGACTGTGGCTCAGCCGCACAACATTTGTCAGCATCAAAACACGATTACGATACCGGTTTCTTCATGCGTACAGAACTTACAGTCGACAGAGCAACAGTTCCAGAGGCAGCCATTGATGATGGCTCAGGAACAGACACTCAGAACAGTTAATTCCCAGCCAACCAATGAAATCTGGAATGGGGGAAATGGCACGTCTGCGTATCCCACTACGTGTCAGGTGGTGTCTGTGGAAAAACCACCAATTGGTGTGACTGGTTCGTCATCTACAATGGTTTCCACAGCGGCTGAAGCTATCACCGCAAAACCGTATGTTAAAGGATCAGAGGTTAATTTGAGTAGTCATCAAGAGTGCAGGTCCATTTCGTGTCCCGGTTACCCCTCAAGTACATCAGCAACAAGTGAATCACCTGAACAGAACATGGCGTTTCAGCAAACAGTACAAATGGGCCCTAATAGCAATTTCTTCGCCCAAACTGCAAATGATAAAGCCGATGCTGGAAAGGTTGTTGTGCAAAGCTTAGCAAATCAACAGTTATCTGATATGCAGGAGATAGAAATCCAAACTTCCAATTCTAATTCAGTCCCTGTACTGGTTTCGCAGTCTGCTATGTTGGACAATAGAGCAAATATATTACTACAGGCTAATCAGTGCGGCCGGATCGCGCAGTTATCTAAAATCGGCAAAGCTAAGAAAATCAAAGTTGGAAGCAATTCTGATCGTAATTCTCCTTGCCCAAACATAGATGTCCGACAACTTCCATACGATAACCATCGCCCTCCAGCATTAGCCGGACCTTTTCCAACGACTGTCAACAGATCGACGGCTCAGTCGATAATAGCCACTCCGACTGGCTATGCTTTTGTCGAAGGAAATTGCCCATCGAATTCACTGGCTGCAACATCCTACATCACCGATCATTCACAACATCCAAAGGCATCTTCCCATACAGTTCCTATTAATTTTCCATCCGTGATAACTTCGCATTGTCCTGCCGCATCCACTGCGTATGACCCCTCGATTGGGCTTCGTGGAATCCGACCGCTTCCACCGTATTCATCACAGTCCTCTTGCACTGGTGTAACCCTCCCAGCCATGGCAAGGCAGACACCCATTTCAAGTTATGCAAATGTCATGACAACTCCGGCGATACCGACATCGAGACACGTTGTGACCTGCAACACTACTAACACTGTTATAAACCAACCGGTGATCATGTCGGTGACAGCTAATTCCAACGATGTTGGCCTGGCTACCACAACATCAGCGATGATGCAAAACATGGACGTTAACAAGAACATCTTGAACCCGTCGCAAATGATGAACGTGAACGTTGGTCTTGGATGTACACCGACGACATCCACCCAAATGTTGAATAACCCAACCATAGGTTCGTTAACATCATCTGTAGGAGTAAATCCGCACTTGCAATTCATTCATCCCAACTCGAGTAATGTGGCCACACTAAACAATTTCAACAATGGATGTTCTGGAATGACACCTTCAAACAACATGACGTTTCAACAGACGGGCATGGGCCTGAATTTTGGAAACGGTCATCCACAGCCAATTATCCAGCAAGGTATGCAAACAAACTCGCAAAATGGTGGAAACCCGGGAATAATGTTACAACAAGTGTTCAATCAAAGAACAAATTCTGGTGAATTCTTAGCGAGTAATCTTCTGTCGGCTACGGCGAGAGCTCAGATGGTAGCGCATCAAGGCACAGTCATGGCGAGCTTAAATCAATCCCAATTTCTTCATACCCAAAATGCGGTGAAGTATCACGGACTAGGCGCCAATCTTGGACAACACAACATAATCAGCAACCCGCAGAGCAACGCATTTCCAGGTGGAATCCGGCAGATTGTTGCCAACTCTCAGCAACCGATCATATTTCAAAATGGGTCATCTAACCCTACATGCTCGCTTAATCATCAGTTTGCAAATAGGGGTCTTGGTGTGCAAAATATCGTGGGCATCAGGCCTGCTCCTCAACAGATATCACCTCAACAGCAAGGCCACGTCAATCAACAACTAGTGGTGAATGCTGGACTTCATGCAGCTTCCATGTCGTATTCTTCCGATTCGACTACCATGTTTGGATCGGGCACTAACTTATCTCCTGGCAGCGCTGGGATGTTGGCACCTGGATTACATCCGAGCCACACTTTAAGCAGCATCGTTGGAGCGGGCACCTTTATTGGGCAGCAAGTCGCGGCACAGACAGGAAATCCTTCGATGATCAGTCCTGGCATCGTTCAGACATGTAACACCGTTTTGAACGCAACTCTGGCGCAAGGAAATGGCAGCATGGTGGTTACGGCAGGAGGAATTACGAAATTGCAACAGCAACCGGAGACCATATCGCATGGTCAACTTTTTGGCATGATGGACGGTCAACCCATCTTCAACGACCAAGGATCCAACATGAATCTCGATTGCAGAAAACTAGTGGAAGTACCTCACGATGGACAGAGGATGTTCATCAGCGGAGCGAGAGATACCGTGGATCCAATGCAGACGCATTTGGCGATGAATTGCGATCATTTATCGAACGATTACAAAAATTCTCCGCTGATTGCGCAGTCTGTCATGAAATCGGGTCTAACATCGCAAGCTGCTGGTAATACGGGACAGTTCATCGTTTCTGGCTGCGGTCAACTATTAATGGCAACAGCAGGAGGGCAGGCACAAGCCATGACTGTCGCCAATATCGCTAACATGCAGGCTAATCATCTGACGCCAATGGGACAGTTAAATGCTCCCATGCCACCTTTGTCTATTCCCAATGTAACAACTGTGACAGCTACAATGACTCAAGTCATTCCTGCAGTTGGGGTTGCCCAACAGATTCTCGGTCAGCCTGTAGTCCAGTTTGTGAACGCCTTTTCGATGAACGCCATGCAGAATCCAGTCTTCATTCAGAACGGCCCGGGCGTCATGCCACAGACTTTGTCGTTTGACAGCCTCGGAAATCTCACCTCATCAAATATGCAGAACTACCACGCTGCAACGAACGCCCCTCCCGCTGGGACCCAGTTGGCCATTGGAAATCTGATCCCTGCTTCGATGACATCCATTGGGGCACAGATGATAGAAGACGGCAAAGCGCACATGGAAATGCTCGAAGCTAGAAGCACCCCTAGCGTTGGCTCCAGTTGCAGCACTCCCTTGTCCAACACCTGCACTACTCCTATACCTAGAGGAGATAGCCCTCAAAGCTCGATTGCACTGGCCAAAAAATCTACCGTTCGCCGCATTCGCAAATCAGGACCCCAGACCGTGGCTTCCATGCTACAGCTCGGAGCACAGACGTCGCAGATCGTACTACCAAATGTTCAAAACATGTCTAATCCTCTTTTGCAAACCATTACCATTCTTCCTGGAAATAAGCTACAGGTGCCAACGCAGCCAGTCATCAATTACCAGAATCTCAATCAGATGATGCAGTCTGATAACCCCCAAGTCTACGCTGCGGCAACGCAAAATCCATTTATCGGGATGGCTGCCACTGGACCCAATACAGCCACGGTGCCGCAGGGTCAGTTTAATCTTGTGCAGCCAATAAACTTCTTTGGAAATCCTAGTGCAACCGCTTCGGCGTTTGTGCAAAACGTCTCCCTGCAGCAAATGATGGCAAACAATGGATCTGTTCAACCCATGACTGTTCTTCAGGGCGTACAAGGGGTTCAGGGTCTCTCAATTGTTACATCAATGCCTGATTCGGTAAATATGGGTGATCATCATATACAGGTGCATGGATCTCACATACTTGGAAGTCCCGCTGCTGCTGCCGGTGCCACTATGGTAGAGGTAGATGAATACGGTAACACCAGTCTGGTTAATAATCCATCGATGATTAGTGTAAGACCTCTATCATCCCAAGGGAATAACAACGTTGTAAAACACGGTGTACCAACCTCAATAGGCGCCCCTATGAATACAATTTTCAGCACTGTAATTGGACCGGCCAATTCCAACGGGCCAGTAGGGACGTACATGATAACGAGTGATGGCACTATAGTGAAAAATGCCTCTGAAATGTGCACGGTAAGCATGCCCAGAAACTTTTATAACCAGCAAGGTGGAACAGTGTCGGCAGGTGCAACAACAGGAGTTTTTCCCGGGCTGCAACAGTCATTACCAGCAGGTATTAGGGAACAAGTGCCCTCTACAAAGTTATTCGGATCGGGATTAAATCTAAGGAATCCGGAACAAAACAATTTGCGCTTTACCGTTGAAAACAATCCTTGCACTTCAAACACCTATTTGGCATCTGTAAAAAACACTGTATCCGTGGCTCCTTCTTCCCATTGTGTCAACCATTTGCCCGTAGTACCTCCATGCTCTGTTAGCGAGCCTTTGTGTCGATCGACTGGTTCATCCACTACCACAGCCATCACAATCACAACCCCTTCGAATATCTGCACTACTTTTTCGATTATCACTTCATCGTCACAGGTGGTTTGCCCAACAACTATTGGGTCTGCTACGGTGTCCACGCTGGGCAGGCCTCAAACAGATTGCAATTTGAAACCCCAAACTTCGTCATCCCTTTCACCCAGCACAACACAAGCTGCAGGATCTCCACGAGTCTCTTCATCTAGTAATTCAACGTCAAATCCGCCTTCATCTTCAGCTCCAGTGCACCGGTTGCCTTCTACAGTGGGCAACGATAACGTTTCTCTGATTTCTCCATCAACCTATTCAACACCGAATTCTGCATCTGTGGCAGTCACAATGGCAACTAACGGCAACAGTGACGATCCCAATGTTAGCACGTTGCAGGCAGCTTCCAGAGATACTTTGAAATTTTCTCCTGATTCGACCCCACAGCATATATCTCAAGACACTCAGAGTGCAACCGTGACCGGCAATGCTACCGCAGAAATCGAGTTCAGCTTGGTAACCGATTACCACTCTGAAGTGGTTTGCACCTCGGCCGAATCCGCCATTGAAACCAGTGCAGCAGTGAGTACCAGCACTTTGGAGCAATTTGCAGAGGAGGAGGCGTTGATTGCAGCTAACAGTAAACCCTGTCTTCCGGATTCTCAGACTGCTTTCGAGGACACAATCGTTTCGCAGTCCACCGACTCACAGATTACGTTCTATGTTCAAGATAATGAAACTTGTCAAGATGAATTAACCATTGGGGCTACCGTAATCGAGGAAATGGAAGAAGAGGAGGAAGACGAGGACGAGGAAAGCGAAATTGTCTGCGAGCAAATCGTAGAGTCCGATGCTGTCTCGGCAGGATACGATGACAATTCTAATAACAGCGTTGTCAGTCTGGAAGTAGTTTCCTCTCAAAGTGCCACGAAACTGGAAGAAAGTATCCCCCAACCAAATGAGATCAGTCATTCTCGAATAACCAATCCTGCAACGAATTCCATCGATCAAGCAGTTGAAAACTACGCAGATCTTCACGAAGACAATTATTCGGTAGACAGCACCACAATTGATCCGCAGCGGTGTACAGGGATGAAACGCCGAAGAACCCGAAATGCTGCTGCACCGCTAACTGGAGTCCCTGCAGAAGGTTGGTGAAGAAATTGGGATTTAAGGCCCGAACCTTTAATTATGCATGCTAGCATGTTGGAAGTTACTTCAATAAACTGATATTTTGATTATTACATTAGATGAATCGTCTAGTAACTCACCTCCACCAGCTGGTCCTCGCACATTTGAAATTGGAGATCTAGTTTGGGGACAAATTCGAGGATTCCCCTCATGGCCAGGGAAACTGGTCCGTCCCGAAGACGTGAAAGGAAATCATTTGAAGAGCGAAGAGGGCAAGGCACGTAACATAATTTAGAATATTTTAATATGCCAACCTTCCTTAAAGTGAGCTAAGTAATGCAAATGTTTTTAACATTTAATTATGAAGCGATATTCACAGATATTCACAGATGCACAGAAATATATTTAGTATTTTAATATTACATTTTTTTATTGTTTTAATTCAGCTGTGGGTTAGATGGTTTGGTGATCACACTTTTACACAAGTTGAGCCAGAGAAATTAAAAACTTTAATGGAGGGCCTGGAAGCTCACCACAGAGCTCGTAAGAAACACCGAAGGTAATTGCTGTTGTTTGTCGAACATGTTTAGTGCAACATGTTAAGGCAATGAAATGTTTGCGCATGCCTAATAACCAGACATTCATTTGGTGCTCGCACTTCTCTTCACATAGGGGCCGGAAAATGAACAGCAACCTGGAAAATGCAATCCAGGAGGCAATGCTAGAATTGGACAAGCAGGAGGATCGCCACAATTCGGAACAAAGGGTAAACAAGGTTAGTGAACTTGAAAAAACAAGCAGGGTCCGTGGAACCAAGAGGAAAAGAGTGCGATGACCAATGGAGAAACCAAGCAGTTGCCGAGAAGATGATGAATTCATAGCAAAGCTACTAGCAGATGGCCCCGCAGGAAGGTGCTAACACTTTTGTTGGAAACTTTGAAAATGCAAAACGGATAAAAAAAAGAACTTGTTATTTGTATGAAAACAAATCCATCCAAAAGTGAAATTGGAGCAATTGAAATTGCCACTTCATAATTTGGGCCTACTGCTCATGCAAGGTCGCAAGAATGCCAAACCGGTTGAATTAAAAATTGCCTTAAAAGTTGGGGCCCCTTTTCATAAGTATTTATATTGAAGAATCTGCTATTGCATTTGAATTAGGCAAAATTGTAATTATAGATAGCCTAACATACCAGTGAGGATATTGTCAGTCCCGTTAAATGTAATATACACACGGCAGGCAGTTTTGATCGCTTTTTTTGTAATACTGGTTTGCAACTGGAGTAACGAACAACGATGTGCTTGTAGTCAGTTCACTTTTTTTAGTTTAATTGCGATTGGAAAGTTCTTCAATAGAACGGGTTGCTGACCTATGAAAATAATTGTAATTTATAAAGAAAATGATGGACAATCAAATTGTGAGAGCAGACCCTCGTGAATACTGGCATTACTTCTGGAGACATAGCTAAGACTGCAACTTGTTACATTGATTCGTTTGAAAAGACGTTCCTGGCAGACTATGCAAGTTCACTCTTTATTAACGGTGTCCTACAAGCAGTCAGATTAGTGCATCCTTACATGTTATTCATCTACTGATACACTTTCCTATGAATTATATTAACGGAGGTGCGATTTTTTATCAAACATCAGATTTGCAAGACTTTTAAACAAGAACCATGCATTCCTGTATTCATGATAGTGTAGTGTAGTGTAAAATAACTGCATTTACTCTGTTATTCATTGGCATATAATCATGTTATTATTGGCACGTGCTAGCCAAAATAGATTTAGTTTACTTTGAAACTTTAAATAGCTGTCATTCCAAATTACCATTTAACTCTTCCCAGCAGTTGTGCTAATTTAATTCCACTTATCAACTTATCTATGTGTAATTCAGAAGCAATTTGTTGCACCTTTTGTACATAATTTCGACTGCTTATTTAATTCCGACTTTTCACTAAATTCATATCATTAAATTTTTCATTAGCAGAATCTAATTTACTGTAGCAATCGAAGCCCAATCAGCATTTAAATTGTAACGACATGTCAAGTGAAATTTTCGTTTGGTTTCTATTGGATGAAAACGGAACTTCTATTTTTGCTATAGATTTTATCATCAACTAAGTTCTTTTTTAAACACTAGTATCATTCTTTAGAAACCATTCGAGTTTTCATTACTGACTCCCCTTTGGAATGTCAAGTGTTCATATTTTAAAAGATCAGATTTGCCTGCAGTGCACCACAGTGTGAAACATAAATTTGTAATCAAATTAAATCAAACTTTGATTAGCATATCAGGAAGTTTTTGTTAGTTTTTAAACATTATGTATAGATGATAATTTTTAAAAAAAAAATCTGAAGGATTAATATGACATTTTTAGAGAACGTTTATAAAATATCACTTTAATCGATGCTAAACTTACACAAAGTAGTTTTTGACAATAAGGACACAGAATTTTACCCTTTGTGCTATTATATTTATTACCTTTAGAACTATCAAAGAAATTGAAAAAAGATACTGCTTCACTCTTTGGTCTCTTCATTTTCTACAAAAATTGCAATTAATTTTATTTTTTATAATATTTATCCCTTGATAATAACATTTTTTGTGCAGAAATGATCATACTGTTGCCGGTAGATTGGTAATTACTGTTACAATTTCACTGGATTGGCACATGTTTAATTAGTGCCTGTGTTTTTCATACGTGTCTCAAATTAATATTATGTTTATGATAATTCTTGTCCCTACCGGTACTTAATCTTTGATTGCAAAGCAAAAAAAAAATAATGGCTCGTTTTTTACTGCCTTTGTGCCTGCTTGCACCTATAGAGGTGCTCTAGATGATTTGGAGTAACAAAGAAAGAATTGCGAATGTTTAAGTTCGTTATTTTGATTGTGTGATTATGTTATATTTTTTTTTCTTCTTCTTAAAATCCCAGAAAGATCAATTGCATAAAGTTTTGGAAAGGGTTTAAAGCGAGAAAATACTACCATAGAATTCTGATCATAATAACACTTACCGGTGAAACGTATTGTTATTTTTGCAATATTTTCTGAAAATATGCTGAACTATTGAAAATACCCATTTTAAAGATTTTTGATTTATTATTGATGAATTTATTTTAGTCATAAGCGTGGTATGATATATATATATATATATATAAATATCTGATTTGAAAGGTACAATAATTTCTTGCCATTTGCACGCTGCACGGCAACATTTAGTCTAAAGTTAGCCCGGTTGAGTCTCAAAGGACTTGTGGATGAATGGAAGCAGTCATTGGCACATTTTGATTATAAGCGTTTTATGTTGATTAGTTAGAAAGCTTGTTTCAATATCCTGTCTGCATTCAGAAAGTAAGAAATAATGCTCTCAGGTTATCATGGTAGATGAATCGATGGAAATCACAGATTCCATTGACATGGGTTATATTTCCAGATTACGATTTACCAGGATGATTCTGTGGAGTTATACTAGTTAACAAAATTTGGAGAATTAGATATTAAAACATACAGTTTGCAACTAATCTTTCATATCATATTTAAATTCAAAACTAGTGCTTTTTTACTCCATTACAAAAGAAAATTATTTTTAAGAAACAAAATTGCAAATGATCTTTTTGCAGTCTTCTGCAGTTTTATTTTAACGATTCTTAACTAAACGTTTTTTAATATTGTTTATATCATTGGCATATGTTGGTTTTTAATTTGTTTTGTTGATACATTTATTATATAAAATGCCATTCGTGCATTGTTTGTGAAAATGCTTATGCCTGTTTTACGTTTGGTGTACAGTGAAAATAACTTGCCAGGAATTTGCAAGCTAAAAAGCCCCTATATATTATAATTATGTAAAGTAGTTATGAGCCAAATAAGTAATTGCTAATGCTGTTATATGGGTATCAGTTGTAAAGCAAAACGATTCAGTGATCCCGGTTTTCAGTTAAAAAAATATTTTCTGGCCATTATATTGAAATGGTCAATTTCATGTTGTACACATTTGGTTTCGTTTATTGTAAATGTATTACCAGATTTATATTGAGTAGCGTAGTTATATATTATATAAATATATATATAGAAAGAGAGAGTATACTTATACATAGTTGTTTATGTTTTAATTTCATATAAAGATAAAACTAACCAAGTTTGTAAAATAAACTGCGTTCGCTTGTTACCGATGAATCGAAATACTGTGAGAAATCAGTGTTTGTAATTATAAAAGCTATCATTGGCTCTTTCTTAAATTGTTCCAATGGATACATCACAGAAGGAAAAAAGAAATGTTTATACCCACAGAATGGCAGTCTTACTGTACATAAAACTGGCATTTTGCTTGTGAATAATTCAAAGTAAAAAAAAAAAAAAAATACAATCTGTTGCTTTTGAGTTATATATCTCCCCATGTAAATGTGTTCTTGTATTATAATTATTATGGAAATGTCTTGAAATAACAGCACTATTTTCCTTGTTAATTTTCGACTTAACAAGGGCTCTTTCTGGCTGGCTTTTGATAAACTTTCACGCAGTCATTTTAGCGTTCACCCTTATCCACTACAATGCTGAACACAAACATGTAATGTAAATAAAATAATTGATTGAGTTTTAATAATTGTCTCATTCATTTCAGCCTGATTTATTGTTTTAGTTTTTTGAATTAAGAAATTATGTTGCGTTGTGATCAAACCTTTAAAATATCTCTGCGTGCACCTTTACTCTTTTGAATTCTTTAAAACCCTGCTAAATCGAAGTAAATGGGACGGGGACATGTTTGGATTAGTAAAAGTAATGCTAATATTTTATTTACTTTATTTTTCTTCTGCAGAAGTCATTACAAACAAAAGTGCAGAAATTTACAGAAATACACTTTTCAAATAAGTTTAACAAGAGTTTGTGATAGGATTGGACACATTTTTGTATTATAATGTTATTTTTATAAGCTGAGTATTAATAATCCTGTTTCAATCAGGACGGATAAGAGGGGTTCTATTGAATTGTAAGAAATTGTGTATCACCCCTGTACAAACACACTTTTGTATGACGGACTTTATGATTAAACCCACAAAGGAAAGGAGCGCCGTTGAGTCACGTGATGCAGAAATCTCAGAAAGAGCGGGAGATGGCAAGAGTGAGTGATTCGACGTCATACCTGTCAGCTGAGCGTTTTCTTTGTGTTGTCAATTAAAAAGGTAAATTACGTTAATTCCTCCATTAATTTTTTTGTTCTAAATTACAAAGCTTGAAAACAATCCTGAGCGTTGCTGGTTAATTACATTTTAGAAGTGTATTTCCATGAGCGTTAACGTACAGTGCGCCGCTTAGTTGCCATATTCAACACGTATTTTAAACAGGGTATTTAATTATTAAATTCCACGCCATATTGTTCTATATGTTAATGCACGTGTACGCGAACACATGGGTAAAAATTCATGACCGGCAAGTCTTGTATGAAGTTAATTGATTCTAATTTGAGTTCTTAATTTCTCTATACTATGATTACACGACGATTTACCAACCCAATTAATTAGCTGATAAAAATTAAGAAACAATTTAATGATCGAGCTGTATATATATACATATAGTTGTCAATGTCAGCCATATTTAATCTTAGTAAAAATGTACTAACAATCTGCAGGCCTCAATCAATATCGATCGACTAAAATGAATGAAACATTTCCGATCGAGGTGTATATAAGCTAAAAATCTTGTCTACTTTTAGATAATTTATTGTTTTATTGATGTAATTTAATAAATCAGACCATTTTAAAGAACTGATCATGGCTATGGATTTCATGATAAAGTTATTTATAGTTGACACTTACACCATATCGATGCACATACAATTTGTTGATATGTTGATTATTTAGAGAAAAGTATATTTCAAAAATTGCAGAAATTGAAGATGTATTAATGTGGAAGCAATATAGCTTCTTGGGACCTTCCAAAAGAGCAGCTAAAACTTACGAGATTTGTAATCATGCACCCATTGTACAGTGTGTTGGAACACCAGCTGCTTCTCTGAAAGAGCTAAAACTTGTTACCCCTTATGTTTAAAGTATATATTCACGTCATAATTATATGTTTTTTTCGTGTTGAGTTTATTTGAGTTTTTAATGTTATATTTATAGATGTCGTCGTTAGTTCAAGCTGAGCTGGTTGCTACTTGTAACAGCTTGGGAAGTTTAGATGGTGTAAACTACTACAAAGAGCCCGAATGCCTGGAGTCTATCAAAGATTTGATTCGTTTCTTAAAACGTGATGATAACAGCCATGAAATTAGGCGTCAGCTTGGTGAAATTGGTGTGCTGCAAACTGATTTGATTCACATTCTGAAAATAAGCACAAGCAAGGATGATAATGAGTTGTTTAGTATTTTAATCAGGTATAATTTTGTAGGTTTGTGATACTTGATAAACTTTGTAAGGCATAAATTGCTAATTGATATTCCATTTCTCTTCCAGATTGTTGGTAAATTTAACAATGCCTACATTGGTAGTTTTCGAGAATACTGTCCCAGATGAGAAAATCAGCAGGAAATACTATATGGAAATTATTGGATATCTTCAGGAATATAAAAAGGTCAGATTGCATTGAATTATTAATATTATTTTGAATTAATCTTTACTTTATTGGTAATTTTGAAATGTAATTGTTTTGTTTAATGATTTTCAGGCTTTTTGTGATGAAAGTATTTGGGTTGTTTTGTCAGATAAGCTAAGGGAATTTTTAAACTTGGTGAGTTTATGAAATACTTAATCTGCCATTATTTCTAATTTCTTTATTTAACAATGGATCTGACAGCATTTTATGCTTAGATGAATTATTTTCCTATTGTGAATCTTCTGGTTTAAAACCAAATCATAGCTATATTTTTTAAAAAATTTTGGTTGATAAATCAGCAAGTTTTGGTTTATATTTATAAATCAGTAAGTTTATATGAAGTTATTTACGTTTTGTTTTCAGGATTGGGAAAATAGACAAGAAGATGATAAACTAGTTTTAGAATGGATTCTTATTCTTATTCGTAATATATTACACGTTCCTGCTAACCCTAATGAAGAAATGCGAACTGATGATGATGTCAGCATCCACGATAGAGCTCTTTGGTTAGAAATTGTTTATGCACTTAAAGCAGAAGGCTGGAGAATGTATCACTTGACACTTAATGAAATATTGATTTTACTTATGTTTTTTTTGTAGGGCATTTCATAAATCTGGTTTGGAAGATCTGCTCCTGTTCATTGCAAATTCGGATGATTTCCAGGAGTTCTGTTTACACACACTTGAAATTGTAACACTCATGTTACGAGAACAGGTACATTTTTGAACAAATTGCTCATACCTTACTAAATGCTTTTTCTCACAAAAGCATCGTTTTCAAATTAGAATCCAGAACAGCTTGCCACGGCTGGAGCAAGCCGTTCACAGTCGGAGAAGCAAAGAGATGAGCAAGAACTGTTGGAAATTCGGAAGCGTGAGATGGCTAGCAAGCAAATGAACAAATTTCATAGAACTAGGTAAAACTGATGTTGTTTTTAAAATTCTAAAGTTCCAATTTCCTAATTATTGTTTTCACAAAAAATGTAGGCATACTCGCTTTGGTGGCACTTACTGCATGACGGACGTAAAGTCCATTAGTGACCGCGAGTTAATCGTCCATCGTCCCATCAATGACATCACCAAGCTTAATTTTGACAAAGATAAAACCCGCCGGAAAAAGCCCAAAAACCGAAGACCCATGCAAGATGTGGAGTGTACCAGGCGATCCACTTTGAGCATCCGACTGTTTCTTAAGGAATTTTGCGTTGAGTTTTTGACCAATGCATATAATACGATTATGTACATTGTAAAGGTAAGTTTTCCTTAAAATATCCATTGCTAAAATTAATTTAAACTTAACGATATTGTTTTAAATTGTTGTCAAATGATTTATGCCATCTTTAAAAAAATATTACAGGACCAATTGGCACGAAAACGCACTCAAGATCACGATGAAACCTACTATTTATGGGCCATCAAATTCTTCATGGAATTTAACCGCTTGCATGATTTTAAAGTGGAATTAGTCAGGTATGCTTAACTTTGAAAAAAATATCCACTTGTGCATGTTTTCATCTTGCTTTAATGAATTTAAATTTTTGTTTTTCAGTGAAACTATGTCGGTGTCTGCTTTTCATTATATACAGACACAGATAGAAAATTACCAAGAAATGATGGTATCTGATAAAAAGAAAATTTCATTGTGGTCAAAAAGGTATTTGATGAAGTTATGGCTTGCATTTTATTGGAGTTTTTTGCAAGGATTTTTTTAAGATTCATTATCTTTTTTTAGAATGCATCTCGCATTGAAAGCATACCAAGAATTAGTCATGACTTTGACAGTGATGGACAGCTCCACTGATGAAAAGATTTGTGATGGTGCCAAAGTCATCAAAACCAACCTATTTTACATGTTGGAATATCGAGAATTGCCCTATATCTTGTTGCACCATTTCGATGAAGTTAAAATGTCCAAGTTAGTACTGAAAATTTCGCAAGCTGCGTTTCTTTGAATTGTATTTATTCATAACTGCATCTTACCTATCATGTTCTCATGTAAAATTAAGTTTTATAATGTGCAATTATCACATTGTTCAAGAACATGACATTCTAAAAATGCAGAAGAAGTTGATTTTAATATAATCTTTTCTTGTATTTTTAAGATCATACTTGAAGGACCTCGTGGAGATGAATCATGTTTTCCTGAAACTGCTCGAGAAACACACCAAGCGATGCGCACATTTAATAGTTGAGAAAACGAAAGGTAGAAAGCAGGCAAATACTAAAAAGAAAAGCAAATCCAAGAATGCCAAGAGTAAACATCTATCTGAGGAGCAGCTTGATGAGGTCTGGAATGCTATGAGCACTGATTTATCATCAGCAATTCAGGGACAGCTGGATTTACCAATGGATATTATTCCGTTTGATGCCACATCTGATACTCCTATTGATGATCAAAAGTAATTCAATAAGTTTCTCTTGTTGTGATTGCGAAGAGCTAGATTTTTGCAATTCGGAAAAGTGTTCTCATTTGAATTAAATCATTATTACAGGGGAGATGCAATGCGACGAATTCAAGGGTTTCTGAGAACAAAGAAACCCCTCGAAGCTTTGGTTTTGTTTCGTGCTGCAAGGTATGCAATTTTTTATCGAATGTTATTTTTTTTAAAAAAAAATATTAAAAAATGTTAGGGGTGTTTGGGATGCACTGCTCTAAATATACCAACGTCTCCACTAACCTCATGCTAAATAGAAACATTGCAGATTAGGGTGATTATCAGAGGATTATATGTAAAATAAATAAACTTGTTGTCTTGTAGAGATGTATGGCCTGAAGATAACGTTTTTGGCACACCTACCATGGAACAGGAAGATGAATTTATGGCTTTGAGAGAAGTTTTGTTTGCTGAGCTGCCAGGAGGTAGGAAATCCAATACATTTATTTAATATTTTTATTTAAATCTATAGTTTAAGCATCAAAGATATTAAGCCAATACACCCATACCTCGATATACGGCCGCTCTTTATACGGCCTTTCGCTATAACGGCCTTTTTTAATTATGGCACA
>JAQGBW010003323.1:0-16628 GCA_034698625.1 Julus scanicus
TTATACACAATTGTCACAAAAAACAAACAACCCACCCACCCCCCTAGGTGTGACATAATATTTGAATGGCCCCTTAGGCAATCCAAACATTTTAATCATTCTTGATTTCAAAGTGTGTTGTATACCTTATTGTATTACACTTAACGGTATTGTTCTAATTAATCACATGACAAAAAATTGTATCATTATCATACTAGTGACATTAGGTAGCATTTATTATTTTTATTGATTAGCCTGATGGTTTTTGTAGAAATTATGGCATTTCCTACTTTTTCAATTTCATGAATGAAAACATGAATGAACAGTTTGAAATTTTATAAGGATCCTATAAAAAGGTTAGTTCAACCCAGAAAGATCTGGCGTTTTCTAAAATGTAGAAACGTGAAATAACTACTTAATGCAGTTGAGTTATTTTCACTAAACTCATGTGCGTTAGTTTAAGCCTTGCAATGTTCATCAACAGTGTTTTAGAAAGACACACTGAGTAACATTTGGTTAATGTTTGGTTAACCTAAACTAACAGCAGATGTGTAGCTAGTTACTATATGGTTTCCCTATGGTAATGTATGCTATTTTGTCTTTACTGCCCGTCGACATGAGGGTTTTGTTTATACAACCAGCCACCTCCTCCAGGCTTTTTTTTATATCTAGGGATTCCCATTTGCTAACGCTCCCATCATTTTCATTTCCAATGTGATGTGCCATAATATTTATTTCATTTAAAACTCTTCGATTTCCTTTTGCAAGCAGCAGGGGGGAATGCACGAGGTTTTCTCTCTGCTCCTCTAAGCAGCTTGTGGATTGTGGAGAACTTTGCCAACCATTCACGTTGCACCAGAATCTATAAATCCGTTACCTCTCATCCCCCTCTGCCATCTGAAAGTGGAATGTTCAAAAGATGGTTGGCGCACACAATTCAGGGGCATGGCTCACTCTGGATTACCATAGAAAGTGTTTCATTAGGATAAATGTTCGGTGTGCTTCTTATTTTTTCACTGGCTAATTTGATTGCTTACATGTTTTATGGTGGTTTGGAATCTGCAAAGGAGGTATGTAACTGGAGCGTCAGGGCTTCATCTATTATGACACTGTTGTTAATAAATCCATGTAGTTGACGTTTGAAAAGCGGAAACTGGTAGACTGGTGATCTTTTCTTCCTTTTTTTTTGCATGGTTGGCCACTAATGCGACTTATGTGGTGTGCTCAGTGTTATCAGAAATATCCCAATCCGATGGCACATTTTCCTTTGGGAGCAACGACACGACTAAGTCTTTGTGCGCTCGAACATTTCACGATGATGTTCATGTTGTTGTTTTTTTCTCCAAGAAAAATGTTTTCTGAAGACCTTGTTAAAGGAGTTTTCTGGCATCCCCTTATATTAGCAGTTACCCAGAAACTCCATCAGAGATGGAAATAATTGAAAAACTGCCTCTTTTGAATGCCCAATATGAGACAAGCTTATATTTATGTGGAATAGAGCATGCGCATTACTTCATTGGTGGCTTTGATGGTGGGGCGTGGGGGCGCCAGTGTAATGAGAGCTGCTGCTATATAACAGGAAGTTATTGTAAACACTACTACTGCAATGAACTCTTAAACACTAACCATCTTGGGCTTCTTCCCAATCATTTTTTTTCCATGGTTGTTTAGGGACAAATTGCAAGATAGTTTAAAATTCTGTCAGCTGTTTCCATTCCTTTTTTTTTCTATTTTATCAACTTGTGGTCCCTTCTTTGTTCTTCTGACCATAACTGTCCTTGGTCTACTCTTAACACAGTAGTTAATCTGATGCACATCACTGTCAATGTAATCTGTGTACCTACATGGTTTGGCCAAATTTGGCTAGATCTTACTAGAAGCGTAGGTTTTGAGAACCGTTGATTGATATTTCTACCATAGTGTTTCCAGTTGTTATATATGCCTCTGGGAAATCTGAAAAACCGTTGGTACATGGTTTTTTAGAAGATTACCTCGTATGTATTTTCAAACATAGGCAAAGGACACAATTTCCGATGTGTTTTCCACAATAGTTTCCAGGGAAATTCCTCAAAAATCGGCCACCACTTTGCTCCTTCCTTCCCATATTCGTCTACATCCTCCTTCCTCTACCAGACTTTTGAATACATTTTGGGCTATCCCCTTTAATATCTAGGCCCTATATGGATTTATTATATTAGGACCTTTCAATGCTGATGGTGCATTTAATGATAAACATTGAAACATTCAGCTTTGGGTGGTAAGCCGGGAGACTTATTAATGGTATTGCGATGTTATTTCAAATTAATACAAAAAAGAAAATAATTGTGCATGTTGAGTCGTACTAGTTATCTATTACCTCATCAACAAAAAAAAAGCTTAATCGAATTTCATTGCCTATTCATTCGTTACCGGAATATTTGTTTATGCCATTCATGGAAGCTGGGTTAGCATATAATGTCGTGAACTATTTTAATTGGCAATTATCTCTGCCATCTGTCGGTTTACCAACGACTGTCGTTTGCTGGCCTGTCATTTCACCCTTGCTTTAATGTGATTGGTTCGATCTGCCATTTCATTTATTAGAGGCGTTGTGCACGAAGTGAATTGTCCAAGGCAAAAGGGAATCGAACTGTATAATGAGCTCATTTACCTGTACCTAGGTATAGCTCAGCGTTGTAATTTGCCTGCGTTTGCTGCGCTTCATCTAACATACGTCACGGTTTTTATGCACGCTGAATTTATTTTAGTACTACTATGCAGAACACGGTTTCCATAGTAACTTCTGCTGCTGTCATAACAAACACTGGCCTATATGGTTTGTTATAAAATTGTATAAAGCTTATACAAATGCGGCAACTTGTCACAACACGTGCACTGCATAGCCTGTGTTGAGCATGGTCCACTGGAGTACATATTCATATTTCAACGTCACATTTGTTCGAAAATGCTTGCTTTGTGGATTAAATCTCTTAAGCCGAGTCTCCACCAAGACGTACATGTACGTATATACACGTATTTAAAAACATATGCAAAAACGTTTGCCCTCCGGGTTGTTTCAGCCGCCATTTTGTAAATATATGTAAATATCAAAATTGTACAGCTATTAAAGACATTTAATAGGTGCACAATTTTGATATTTACATATATTTCAAAATGGCGGGTGAAATAAACCCGGGGTGTAAACTTTTTTTGCATATGTGTGTAAATACTTGTATATGCGTACATGTACATACGTCTTGGTGGAGAGCTGGCTTTACAGAATTTTGACTATCTAAGCTGCAAAGTATGCATTTGCCGATAATTATGGTGATTGAACATGTTGGAATGGAGGAGATGATAGGCAATACTTTTGTAATCATGCCCTTTTGAATCTCCAAACTATTTCCATTTAAATACTAAGCATGAGGGGCGCTAATTTAAATTTAAAATATCTCCAGTAATTTGTTTTTGTTTAATAACAGAGGAATTAAGCACTTAAGAGAGAAAATGAAATGTTGTGCAAGATAATGTAATAGTGATCAAATAATTTCGTTCTTTAGTTATGTTTCTGTGGAATACAGTATTTGAATTGTTTGGAAATGCTTTAGAACATGTCTCTTCATTACATCGATGCTGTTAGGATTTAAGAAGTGTTTTATTCGTACATGTTCCAATTAATTAGCATAGCAAGAGCTTTCGTTTGCTTGTTCTAAAGCTTTTGTGAAGCACACTTTTACATTAACACAGTAGGATTTGCTATGGAAAAAGTTAGTTTGATTAACTTGCATTTTGATATTTCTGTTGTGTTATTTGATAAAATTCTGCAATTAAAGCATACTTAATTAAATAAGTAGGAAAATCATGATTAGATTACTTTTCCGATGAAGTTGATTCAATAATTAGTACATTTTACTGTGTATATCGTAAAATTTATTTCAATCATGTAAATAGTTGAGTATGATTTCTTTCAAATGTGGCAAGCTTTTAAATTATAAACATCCATTTTTACACAGCAATGAAGCGCGCTGTTGATGAAGATGGCGACAATTCAGACTCACCGCCAAAGCGGTCAAGAGGAGAAGGTCCTCGATCAGATCTACGTATTCTCATCCCGAGCAAGGTAGGAACGAATTATAGTCACTACATTTCTGTATATGTTTTTTTGCTTTATTTTTCTTTCGTTTAAATGTGCAAAACTCTTACCCTTCTACAAGACATAAAACGTTAAGATTTTTGTGGCGTTGTCTACTAATGTATTTTCTGCAGATAAGAAAATGGAGTTATTGGTTTTTATTTCTGTATTCCAACATATATGATATGTTTTAATAGAAATCCCTGATGGGTCCGTCATACCATTAACATTTATTAACGCCAATGACTTCAAATCAATGACAGTTTTTGAGGATTGGCTATCCTTCTTAAATCTGCATTCGCATAAATTTAATTAAAAAACTAAGGTTTCATGAATGATGTATTTATTTGCTGTGGCTGTTGTGGTAATATACAAATTCTCAATTTTCATCCTTTCTTCCCTTCTTTTTTACCTTTATAAGAATGCTGGTGCTGTTATCGGTAAAGGTGGCAGCAACATAACTCGACTTAGAACTGAGGTAAGTGACGTAATATTAGATTCAGATTTTCCAATTTGCGTTTTTTGGTATTATCAGCACTACGCCATCATAAAAGTCAGATAATCTTCATTACACGTTTTTTGATCGGACAACAGGCAGTTGTTACAAAATGTTCTTTCAATGTTGTGATGGAATGTGGAGATGTTATTCCAAAACTAATGTATTTTCTGCTTTCGGTGATTTCTTTTGGCCGCATTTTAATTTTCAATCTATAATAACATTTATGAAGCTTGTCTTTTGCAATTGCATTCTTATCCAAATTCAAAATTTTTTTTTTTAAAAGCTAAATGGTAATATGGTACAAATTTCAAATGTTGATTATCTGTCTTAATTGCTCCACTTGAGCTCTCCCCAACACAGCGTTTAACGAATTGTGTTGGTCTCACCATGCTACAAATAAGATCTCTTCGTTGAATTAACTTTCATCCAATGAAGTTCCATGATTCGTACAAATGAATTTCTACCTATAGATATTTCAAGAAACGTCTTGATTCTACTCGAAGAAGCAATTTGACAGGTTTATTCAATGCTCCAAAACCTGTTTAATGCTAAATGGTTCCCTACTTTTCAATGACGTATTCTTGTTGCTAACAATTGATTTAGAATTGGATTGACCTTCAATCATTCGTTTTCAAAAGAAAATATTATACTTCTAAATTTATTTTCTGAAATGCAAAGAACACGCACATTGTCAGGGATTCTACGCATCTGAAAACATCTAGATTAACGGTTCAAAAGTGCTGGAAATGTTATGCATACAGCACTATCATTTTCTAGATTCGGGCGTCTCTAAATTTTATTCATTAGGGATTCGATTTCTAAAGCAAATCCTAACCTCAGTTTTCTAAAGCTTAATGTTAGATGCTTTGCTATCCAACTGCAATGTCCACGTATTGTTCGCGCTTATCAAAGAAATTTAAGGGAAAAAACAATCACATTGTAAAACAAATTCTTCGGGCATTGCATTAACTTTTAAGTTTTCAGTTATAAATCCATTTATTTCCCAACCCGTGCCAAATGTTTTTTCTAAATATTTTTTTTTATTTCATTTATTAAAGCTTAAATTCTTATTATTTCTACTATAAATTCATTATTTTAGTCAGAGTTGGTCCGTCTATTTTAAATTTTAGTGTGTTATAAAACGCCTGTTCGCGTCATTTTGTTAATTTGGCTATTGGCTTAGTTTTAATTATAGTGATTTTTTTGCTGTGTTCAAAGTATTTTATTGTGATTCTCTTTTAATATAGTTTAAATTCTAGGCCCTAACTAAAGTACGAGAGACTAAAGTTTGGTTTTTTTATTTGCCCCCTTTATTTCCTCTATGAACCACTGGTCCCGTCCCCCAATTGAACGAACAAACGAATGGCCGTCCAATCATCATCTTTGACGTGTTCTCCAACCAACCAATGAACAACACAAAACCACGTGTACCACCTACTACTACCACTACCACTTCAACTACTATTGTACTCTGACCAATTCACGTACGTGTCCCGCTCTGATGTCGAATGCCGCCCACGCCTGGTCCCTCTACCCCTGAAACCCTTTGGAATGTGCCCCTGGTCCTGGCCCCGGTCCCGGTTCCCGACCGTGTGTACTCTGTCCATCAGTTCAAAGCAAGCGTTACAGTTCCCGACTGCCCAGGGCCCGAACGGTATGAACCCTCCAATGCTCCAATATTAAATTTGTCCGTTAAATTAATGTATTTTAATGTAAACGTTTAAGTCATACTTTGTCTTGTTTAATTAGTTTTTAATACCCTATCGGTTAAGTCCTATTTAATCGTCAATTATTTGCCACCATTATTATTTATTTTTTTCACTGAAAAAACACATCAAATACAAGTTGGCGTCTTCGTTTATTTTGTTCGTCTTAACGTGATGCATAGTACCAAAATTCCATATTACAAATTTTTTAAAAAGGTATTCTTCAGAAATATGCAAATTGCCAACCTCAGAAATAGCAGTATTGTAACCTTGACAACACGTTATTACCAATTTCTTTGGATTGTTTCACCATCATTTAGCACTCAAACTTTAGTGTTTTAGATAACACAAAATAAAGTGATCTTGAGTGTACATTGAAACTATCCGAATCTGTTGCATGATGCAGGGTGATAATCAACCTAATGCCATCTCGCCTTGCTACGTGCTTATTAGCATATACCTGCAAGTGTCTGTCGTTTAATGGAATCTTCAAGAATATGCAACCAATAATGTATGACGTGAGGTCATAAATGTAATAATTTGGTAGTATGTGTATAACATTTCAAAAGTCGACATGCATATATTTGTGCAGCTGTATAGACAGTTTCTACTGATATTGTAGCTGTCCATGATGGTCGGCTGCTTAATTACCTACGAATTTCCATCCACCACGAACAGATCTGTTCTGTGTGAATATACTTAACTAGTACCGTATTTCCTCGATTAGATCCCTACCCTTCAAAATATTTCTCCTTACAAAGCTGAATGGCAAAACATGTCTTTCCAAATTCTCCCCCCTTTTCCCTAGAGTACAGTTAAAAAACCATTATTTGGTTTTATTTTAGGAAATACGGTCGTTGAAGAATTCTTTGAATAAATTAAATTTGATTAAATTTAAAAAAATATATATATATATAAGAAAAAATAGTCATATCTGTTACCAAGTTTGATGATGGAAATGTATAACAGAAATGGTGGTAATTCTAATTGCGATATTTCTGTTAATTAAAAGTGCACTTTTTTAATTATTCTACTACTTTTAAAAGTTAATTACTCTACTAAATACGATTGTGCACGTCCTAGCAAACAGACTCAATTTTAGATATATTATTATAACCCACTTGTTGACTGAATATCAGCTGCTTAGTCATAAACAGCAATTAAACAGAAATTGATCGTTTTTAATTAACCAAAGCCTTTCAGTCTTTAATCGATTCTAGACCTCTTGCATAGTCTCACAAAAATGATATGCTAGAATTGACTCTGTTCTAGGCTTACTGAAATGAGCACTTACTGATAACATAAAATTGTCGTCTGTTAATGTTTTCTACCTTACATGAAGTTAATAACATTTATCATTTTTTTCTCTTTCCTGTTGCTGTACTTGGCTGCAGTGTGCTTACAATTTCGTCAGATATGGACACAGCCTGTGAAGTTCTGTTGGATATCATACCCAAGTTAGATGATGTAAGTGAAGTTTTTTTTAATTGCTTCAGTTTATGCTCAATCGGTGTAATTAATTGGCAACAAGTGTTGCTTTCGTATCCATGCTCTGCTATTTAACTAAATTGTATGTCTGTGGTAAACTTGCCTGCCATTTAAAACTGCATTAATTCATGCTCATGGCTTGTAATGCCTAAAGTAAACTAAGGAAATGTTATGCCAACAACGGCTATTCCATGAGGAAATCAAAGTAATTGCATGGGGCAATTAATTTTTCGTTGTGTGCTGAACACTTCAAAAGAGCAAGTTTTAGTATAAGCATGTTGCAAATTAAATTTGCTTGCTTGTTGGTTAATGTTTAGACAATGATCTGTATTGAGAAATTTGTCATTGTTGATGAGTTGCATCTAACAAGATTAATTCTGATGTTTTGGTCCAACTGAAACTACATGTAGCCTCAATCTTGATCTAAATTTAATGGTAAGAACATTGAAATAAATGTAGCTATGTTTTTAATCTTGTTAGCATATATTTACTGTAATTTAAACAATTGCCATCTTGTATATGTTCATTGTGATGAGCAAATTGTGGAAGGGGGATGAAACTTTTTTTTTATATATGACATCTTTGGCAATTTTATGTCAGAGCGAAACAATTTTGTATTAACAGAAGGAAGCAGGCAAATGCTCGCCATGTGCGATTTCCTTTTCCTTCAAGCTTTGCTTATTTTATCTAGCATCGTTTTTGTGACAGATGTTGGTCTCCCAAGTATTTAGTTAGGCGTGTAGAGCATGCACGAAACTCTTAAAAGGCTTGTTGGGTGGTTCAAATTGCCATAAGGAAATATATTTAATCTGATATGCTCGTGAGTGTGCCTCTCGGGTAATCGATAATATTCAAGTCTTAACACTTTCTTGTCTTGTCCATTCCCTGAACAAACATTGGTTGGCCTTGCATTCATCGTTGATGAAAATGAGCATCCTCATTTGCACCAAAATGTTTTGCCTTGCATGCAGAACATTAATGAAATAGATGGGGGTGGTGCGTGAACTCTGGTCAGCTAAATTTTGACTATTTTTTGGTATTCTTTTCCCTAAGTGCGTTGTTGTAAGTTTAGTTTAAAAAACTGACCAGTAGTAATGTCATTGTTAGTGTCAAAGACATGTGTGCTTTAGATAAGCAAGCATCTAATGCTTTTGGAATAGATATCTGCGTGAAGAGCTATGCATGTATGTGTCAAGCTGGAATTATTTATTGGGGCAAGTTGTGTAAAAAAAAGGGAAGCACTAGATATTGCTGGCTTGGATTCATCTACTGCTAGTGTTTTGCACTTATCTTCTGTCATATTTTTCTATGAAAGGCATGCAGCGAGTCGTAGCTTGTCAATATAGAATACGGAGATGCCTCGCTCTTGCTTGATTTATATCTAAATGTTCGGTGCTATTTGCTCTCGTGCTCATGTTAAATCTTGTCTGCAAATCACGTGATTACTGCTGGCAGGCAAGTCTTTTGGGATGCAAATGCTTTGTAAGATAGACTAAGTCGGCTTGCTTTAAAACCAAAGTTGCTTGCCTTACCACTTTTCCCTTCATTTAATGATGGAATAATTGATCATTTCATGATTGAAATCTGTCTCGTGAAACAGCTTTGCTTCATAATCATTGGACCTGTTTCTAAGGTGTGCGATTTTATTTGCATTTCATATTTTAAAGGGTTCAAGAAAAAATTCAGTCGATTACTAAATTTTGCCAAATGACTGGAATTGTACGGTGGTAAAATTTTCGGGAAGTTTTCTCGACAACTTATCCAATTTAAAAAATAAATGAGCTGCTTTAAATTTGAATCTGTTTGTGCGCACCTCTTTTTTATTATTTCAGAGCGTAAGCCATGGCAACCGAGAATTCGAATGCGAAGTCAGAGTCTTAGTACATCAGAGCCATGCTGGATGCATTATTGGAAGAGCTGGATTTAAAATAAAGGAGCTGCGGGAGGTAGGCAAAACTTAAATAATTTATGTTTAAAATGTATTCTTTGGATACAAATTTCAAGTGATGAAATTTGCATTTTCAACAAGTGATTGTTATTTGCATACAAAACGTCATACTTGACAGATAGTTAAAGAACAGAAATTGAATGCTAGGCTTTTGTGGTTGTTTGGTCTGGTACCTAAATTGACACGGTTTTATTTTTGTTGTTATTGTTGGTAGTCTTCTTAGTATTTTTGTTTACTGCATGATGCATTAGGAACATAATGAAACCTACTATAACTAGGTATGACCCAGTGATAGCTTTAAGATTCTGTTGTCAATATAGTGCAATAACTGACAGTGTTTAGTTCGGTTAATGTCTTTACTGCAATCCAGAATGGGCATACGTTTCAATAATTTGATTTGCAGCATATGTCAAATAGCATAATTCATTTGAGGGCAGGCATTGCTATTTGACACTTTACCCAATGATAAGCTACAATTTCAACGATTTATTTTAGAAAAGCAGATTTTCCGTAACATAAATCTAGAAATCAAGCGCGTTGTCTGTTGGCGAAGGACTTCTCGCATTTCACCCAAGCAGCCCTTCTTGAGTTTGCATTCTATTTGTTCGAGGTGTAATAGAACTAAAGATTGTCCGAGGGTGAAAAAAAAACCCGTTGAAATTTGTCTTGGTTCAAATTCTTCACGCGTCCAATAAGAGTGATGGAAGATTATGTGAGAAATGGGCTTCTTGTGAAATCAAATACCTGACTATCAATTGAAAATATAACGTGTCATCGCAGCATAATTTTTCACCAAAACTAACTAAAATCATCAAATTCTCCCAGTTTGTTGGCTCTTGTTTCTAAACTCGATTAGCTTTCTTTTTTTAGCGATGAATATCCAGTTGGTTTTCTTCTAACGTTTCGCCGTCGTGTTAACGCTAGTTCACCATTTACTTCTAAAATCCCCGTAATTAATTAAGATAATGCGAATCTGAGTTATGGATTGAAGCTTTGAGGGCGTTGTCCTCAGATTATCCGGTAACTCTTAAAGTGCTCAAGATTTTTTCTCTAAATATGTAGTTGGTGCCATACTCCGTAGTCAAAACTAAAGTAGTGTGGAGTGGTTCTGATTGACTTTTCATTGCATGTTCACAATGCCGCCGTAGAATCCAGAATTTTGTTTAGGATTTTGAATGTTACGGAAATATGGCTGTAGTGGTTGGTTTTCCAAAGTACTCAGTTTAAGTATGTGCTGGTGATAATCTGTGGTAGGGTTCTCTGTGTGCTTTTTGAAATTCATTATGTAATTAACATTGTTCAGTTACACCGTCTGTTTATGTAATTTTCAAGTTGCATCCCACTAATAGCGGGAATGTCGCTATTCATTTGATATTAATATCGCATTCTCTGGTTCAAAAGGGATGCAGAAAACGAGAAGCCCCGGCCGAATGCGAACCTGCCACACCTAATTGGCTGCCTTGTCTGATATTGTCATAAACTATGCGCAACCCCGTCTTATCTATAAGCACTCTGATTATAATCTTTCATAGGCAGTTTTATGGCATGAATATGGGCGGTGGCAGCATTGCGTGCTGACGCTAATTTTAGCGACGGAACTTTTCAACACAAAAAAGTTCATCAGTTTTCATATCTAGGCCTAAAAGGTTTTTCATCCCCCCCATTATTCATTGTAAATCTTATCATTTTGTTCGTTTTATTGCTATCACAGTAAGCAAGGCTTATTGAATCGTGTGTGTGTGCTGGGCTCGGCATTGCATTGGATGGTGTTCAGAGAGGTTGGAAGCTGCTGGGTTAGCTATGCTGCAATGAATGGAATGGTTTAACATCACGATTTCAGTCAGTTGAAACTGTTGTAGAACGTTCTAAAACGTTAATGCAGTATTTTATAGCTGTGTAATATGGATCTTTGGCTTCGGTGACATTCCTGCTGTCAAAGGCTATTCTGCCCCCTACATGAAAGTACTTGTTATTTTTGTTATTTAACAATCCTCGGCATTAATAAAGAAATGCCATTTTAAAATTTAATTCTTCAATATTTGTATGAGGTCATAATGGTCTCACCAGCTCCAACAGTTCCACACGATAGCGTTAAAAATTGCATGACAAGAATGTCTAACACACTTTCAATACATTATGAATGCTCATCTATTATTTTTATGAAATTAACTATGGCATCATTGGACACGAATGATAGCCAATTATCGAGTGGCATCTGTTGTCAAAATAAAGGCAATGATTATTGCCTTGTCGGTCTACCTTGTGAAGGTATTCATTTTGTGCAGATGTTTGGAAATATGGAACCACCGTAAGCAAATTAAATTTAATCGAAAAGACTAAACAGGATACCTGTCAGTATGTAGTCGTCAAAGAAATGACACGAAACATGCACACTGCAGAGGCATATCTTTTTTTTATGTTTCCATGTCATGAATGTTGCTTTTGCTGTGTGAACTAGCTTACTGTTACAACTGCGTGCCAATGAGTTTAGCCAACTGATTGGTTTCCTGACTGCTCGAAGTCATACGAGAGTGCAGTTATGTTTTAAAATAGTTGTACTGCATCTGGATGAGTGTGTTTTTGCTGCTTCAAATTCACCACTCTGTTGTAGCATAATTCCCATGGTTTCCATGGAAGCGTTGCTAGCGACAATGAGGTTGCCTACCTTTTGGGTGTGGTCTGTGCAAATGTCATGACTAGTTAATGCTGCTGAAGCCCAGCATGGCACAGCTCATCACAGAAATTTAGGGATTAAATGTTGCAGCTTTGTGTACGTGTAAATGAAAAACCAATTTGGGCAAGGTGCAGGAAAAGAGGATCGTTCATTTTGGCGGAAACCAAGTGTAGGGAGAGCCGCCGCGACCATAGAAAGTAGTTGGTCTCAAGGGAGATCTCAGCTTTTAATTATTAAAGTTTGAAATTGATAAACAGTTTTAATACAGTGCCGCTGGTGAAGTTGAGCGGAAAACCACATGCCACGGAATGTGAAGGAAATTCATAGCACTATTATCTCAAGTTTTAATAATTCCGAGTAAGACTCCTGAAGCGTCTGGGCTAATCTTAGCAGGACTTAATACTATTGCGTATACAATTAAAATCTTTTTAATGTTATTTTTTAACGGATACGGGAAGTAAACGAATAAGTGCATTGTATTGTATATTTTCATTCCTCGTAAACTTTGCATTAGATTCTGGTTTCCTTCTAAGGATTTCACATTCGAGACAACGTTGTCGTAGTTTGATATATCCGCTATTTTATCCGACAATGCTTATAAAACCTTTTTTTCCTGTCTTGTTAAATCATATGCAGTGCATAATAAATGCAGTCTGTTCTAGTCATAAGTAATCAATAACCGTCTGCAGATATTGTGAGTGTAGCCAAAGTTGATGAAGTACAAATTCCATCGTCTTTACATGTTGAGGTGTTGTTTGCATGGTAACAAACAGCATCATCGTCTTTAAAATGTTACTATGATAGATAAGGCCATTTGTTTATTAACGGGGAATTGGTCCCTTTGCAATGTGCGCTATATTGCCCAGACTAAACCTCAAAATCACAGTCGATTTGAAAAAGCGTTTGTATTTGCTAATAATACATCATGGGGGCAGTTATTGATATTGACCAATGCGATTGCTTGCTAGGATGCAGGCGACCACTCCAGGTTCTGGAGTTTTGACAGGTCAATGCGCTATTTCAATTCAGTTTGTCAGCTGCACTTTCCTCAAGTTAGTTTTGATAACTAAAGGCTACTGATGGTTGGTTTGATCACTGCATACCGCTTGGAAATGTGGAAAATTATTGATCTGACATGTAATGGAAATAAGTGCAGTCGATGGCATGGGACTAGATTAGGACTAGAAGCACTTGTGTGGGTATCTCATGTGTACAAATGCTGAAATTCACTTATGAAATTTCTTGACTTTGTGATTCTTCTGTATTTGGTCACCGGCAAAAAACCTAAAATAACATCAGGCGTGTTGTGTTCTAATTGCCCATCACAGTTTGGCATCTCACATTTTTCAATTTAAATTCAAATCTAATGAGCATAAGGGCACCTTGCATGTTTAACCCGCGAGACACATTCCACGTGCCCTTTCGCTTTTGCTCATTTCAGGTAATTTGGTTAATTGTATGCGTGTAGAAAAAGTCGGATGCGTTTTGTCTAAAAATAAACCCTTTAGGATTCCCAGATTCGATTTTTCTCGCAAGCGTATATCTGCAATGCCAAAGCCCTCCGAATGGCTCTCTGCTCCGAGGTATATTACGCGTTGGACTCCTGCCTTTTTAATAATGCAAGGTTGTTCCATTATATAATTTGAGCTTATCGAGCTTGTGGTCTTTTGTTTAGCACTTGGTGCAACATATACAACAACGATCTGCGTGATCTTTCCGAGTGCTCGTACGATGCATTGTGCGTGCTTGCTGCTCGTAGTAGTGTACACCCTCTCTCTTGCAATGGCACGATGAGAACCATCCTCCCTGGCACAAAAAAATGAGAGCTGTCCAATATCGAGAAAATGAAGCCAGATAGATGACGAAGAGAGAGATAGGGAGGAGGGGTAGGTTCAACCATTGCTAGGGAACACCTGTCCTCGTGTGCCTTTGGCTGGGGTTACTACTCTGGAAGGTAGTTTTCTCTTATCAGACTTATATTTGGAATTGTGTAACAAAGGCGCTTTCATGTTTCTGAGCCCTTCCTACAGTGGTGTTGGGATTTTTGTTGCCTTAATCGAATGGATGATTATGCCATTGTTATACTACACCCTTGTTGGACAAGAAGCCAGTGCAAGACTGGCTTGTACACAAAAAAAAATCCAATGTGTTCTGTTCGGCAGAGGGTGTTCACCGGTGATGCCTAGATGTAATTAAAAATGGATATCCGTTTTCCATTAGAAAACATGGTAGCTAATGCAAGGTAAGCTATTACGGTGAAACATCCGATTTCCTTCTCGTATTTCCATTTGGAAGGCATCGTCTGGCACTTAGTTCAATTTAAAAAATTTTTTTTTTTAGTTCAGTACTATTACAGAAATTAGCTATTGCTTTCACGCATATTGCCTCGTGTTCTTTTCTTCTTTTTTTTTTTTGCATTTTGCATTTTGGCACGTGTATTGACAAGCTTTTTTATGACTATGGCAGATCACATTTGCAGGATATTTTGTAGCGGTGGATTAAATATATCTGCTCAAGTTTAACAGGAATGGGGTTCTAACTAGCCTCGTTCTAACGAACTAGATGTACTGGTGAATCCTGCACTTGACCGTTTTCACTCGGACATACTGGATTATGGAAACCAGAAAAGTGCCCCAAACCATCAGATGATTTTGATATTTTTCATCTGACTCTGATAATCATGACCACATTTCATGGTTCTGGTTTAAAAAATGTTGTTTAACCAATTTCAAGGTTGTATCAAGAAATGTGTCGTTAGGAAGTATGCCTTTTTCAACTCGGGTAGTTTAGTAAATACTAGTTGACTTGATGGCTTTGATAATTATAATTATACCTTTTTCAATTTTTGAAAGAATAAAGGTATATATTTCGGTAAATATGACAGGAAGATTATTGCTGCAAATTGTAGTTAAGGGATTTGGGGCTTTAATTACATAACGTTGCATCCATATTTTTTCTCTGAAATAAATAGGTTGAACTGCAGGGAAGTAAAAAAAATGCTGGAATATATAAAGGCCATTTTATAATATGCATGTAATGGTTGTATAGATTTACTCCTTTGCAGCAGAGATCCACCCACGAATTTATCAATACAAATTTAATAATGCTAACATGATTCAAAAGTTATTTCAAGCAGCATATTGTGCTTCTTCAATTGAAATGTGAAGAACGTATCGATGTTTGATGCATTTTTTTTGGGGAAGAGACCACCATTGAAGTGCCTTCCTTGCCTCTTCTCTTCAGAGCCACTCAATCTGTATGAAATCTTCCTTTTGGTGTAACTTGAAATCAATAGTGTATAGGGTTATTAGGGCATTATGCGTGCAGGGAAATTTTGATGTTCTCTGCATATTCATTTCCCCCTTCTGCTGCATTTTTTCCCACAGCTTACTTTGTATGAAATAGGGCTATGTCAATCATTGTTCCAATCACCATTCACGTCTGTTTCATCCTCGGCTTGTCTTTGATTATGCTGAACATTCTAATAAGATTTGCTGGCAAATGGATTCTCTGTAAACGTACTTGTAAAATTGATCCACCATTGCATTGTAATGCAGCGTTTTCAATCGCCTGCTTGATGGGGCTTTTTTTGTGCATTATTTTGAGGTTCTGGTTCAACTGGTTGGTTGTTTGCTTTCTAAAATCATGGTCTTGTTAAAAATGAGACTTGGCTTTTGCTTGTTGTACTTGTGTCACTTAGGAAATCTAGACAATGTCATGGAAGCATTTCATTGGCAAAAGAAAAATCAGAGGATGTAAGTTTTCCTAATAAATGTCATGGCTTGGGCTTGACAGTAATGGCAGATTTATCAATTTAACATTATGCTCTGAGATTTTGAGGCTCACGTTTGATGTAACTGCCTTTCATAGTGGTAATTTGGACGTGCGTGAAAATTATTCTTGTCATAGAACAGTAGTGTTCAGCTCCATTTATCTGGGAACCAAACAATAAGCAGGTGGTGATAGACAGGTCACATTGAATAAAAACCATGGATGTTGTCAGTTTCTGAATTGTGAATACATTTTTCTGGTGACATGTTTCAAATATGGTCGCCATCTTGCTTCTTCCCTTGAAATTGTTTTAGGGGTGATTCATAAATTATTTCACACTTTTTTGCCTCTTTTTAAACACCCCCGCCCCTTTGTCACAAATTGTACTACACCATCCATAATTATGTCACAACCCGTCGATTATCCCCCTTCCCCCACCCCCCCCCCCAATT
>JAQGBW010003324.1:0-16625 GCA_034698625.1 Julus scanicus
AATGCTATATTTGGGAAATGACAGGAGTGATTATGTGGCTTCCGACATGCCATACTTTTTTTATTTTCATCCGTCAACAGGAGAGATTATGTTGTTTTTGACACGCCATACTTTCAGTGGCGGTGAATAAACCGAGTAGTACCGAATCCAAAATTAAATGCAAAATAAGTAATTCTGTGGCATGCGATATTAAAAGCATTCATATAAATATTATAATTACATTTTTATGAATTTGTAATTTCATTTCCTTATATTTTTTCTTCCATTTAGGTGCTAAGCCGGTTATATTATGGGTGACAGTGACGACGATTACGACCGTAGGCGTGCAAGAGACAAATTTCGACGAGAAAGAAGTGATTATCAAGAGAGACGAGGAGACGAAAGAGGGCGGAGAGAAGACTATGTCGACAGGCAAGTATACTATGTGTTGAAATTTGTAATTGCAATATATGCCAAATTCGATTATTAACTTAAAACGTACACTTGCCATACCTTTATAGCCGTCGTGAAATTTGGACGAGAGATCGAGGTGGAAGGCGAGATTACAGAGATGTGGATATGAGAAGACGCGAGCGCTACAGTCCGCCTCCCAGGCATGATATGAGCCCACCCATGAAGAAAATGCGAAGAAGCTGGTAGGAGAGCATAAACTTGGATGGCAATCTGTTTTTATCTCCCCCCAAATGTTTTGTTATTGGCATTCGTTTTGCAATTCGCCCCAATTTGTTTTTTGTGCGGGAATGGACGATTGCTTTTGCTGGGCAATGTTCATGTTGTGTCTACACTAGGGATGATCACGGTGGATATGGAAATTACGATGCGCCGTACGGCGGATCATCCGTAATGGACCGTCATCAGAACTGGGGCGGTGCAGGACCCGAGTTGGGAGGAAATTCGCACGCCCAATATGCTTATGGACCAGGTGGTGCTGGCCATCGGTAGGCTTCTTAAACATTTTCTCTCTTATCGGCAATCCCTAAATCAATTTTTACATTAAAGTAAAATATGTGCATTGCTGGTATTAACTTTAAGGCTTCATTTAAAAAATCAGTTTCTTTAGATTTATTTTATGAATTACCCTTAGGTCTTAAATAAAAAAAGATGTAGTAAATAGAAAAGCGTTTTGAACCACCTAGCACTAGAAAAAAATTCCCAACACAATGTCCTGCGTCTGTTTTCCCTTCATTGTTATACGGACCGAAATTGTGGAAATACTTTTATTTATAATAATTTTAATGTTTGTCAGCGACTTGGATTTGTGTCCTACTCAGCCCCCAATGATGGCTTTTAAGCAGTTTCTGGGCTCGCAGGACGATTCGATTAGCGACGAGGAAGCAGTGCGCAAGTACAACGATTACAAAGACGAGTTTCGACGCCAGCAGCTCAACGAGTTTTTCCTATCTCACAAGGAAGAAGAGTGGTGAGTAGTTTAAAGCAGTTCCCCCAATTTCCCCCCCGAGTGCACATAGATAGGGTCAAACGATGATCGAGCAGCATGTCTCGAAGATATATTTAATGCTCAACAAAATTTGAAACCAAAATTAAATGTTGCCACAAGGAAAACTCATAGCTTTACTTTTCATTCGATTAAGCTATTTGCTAATTGTGGAAAATTTGATGTTGGAAGAAAACAACAAATCCAGTTTCACCTTTAAAATCTGTCCACTTAATCGGAGATAGTTTTTGAAGAGCTAACTTTGTTTACTGCTTCTAATATTCATGTTTTCCTACAAAGCCGATAGCAATTTGTATAGTTGAAGAGTGAAGCTATGGCGGTTCTCTTGGCCTTTCGTCTTTACCCAGTTGTCAACCATTCGTTTGTAGCCTACTTTTTGTCAATGCCTAAACTTCTCTTCTGCACCGAATTTAGCCACTTTCTCTATTTGAGAAAGGCAAAATGCTGGCAGCGGGGCCGAACTTCTGCAGGGTCGTAGTTTAGGGTCACTGCGCACAATGCAGTGTTAGCTTTATAAGTATTCAGGCTAGTTAGGAAATTAAAATGCAACCGCCTCTCTCGAGTAAGTCTCGAGCCATCACGAATTAAAAACGCGTCTCGGATCAAGGAAAAGGTGAGACACCCTAAATGGTATCCAAAACAAAACTTTCGAATTCACGTCGAATGTGAGGTTTGTTCGTAAGTGACATTTAAGTATACGGTTTAAGACGTTGCGCCGCATTTGCTCAAGATTCAAAATGCATCCGTACGGCGGATTCATCATCGATTTATCGATTGTCCAAAAATAAATTTTAAACGTACAAATTTGTACAATGTTTTTCGGTAAAGTTATTCCGTTAATCCTGCAGTTTAGTCTAGAGAAAATGTGGCGCATCTGTAATCCTTATTTCACATTTTTTTTGTATATCCCCAAAGGTGAGTTTTTTATCCCGTTAAAATCCTGCAAACCGTTTTTTGTTGTTTTTGCAAATGCAGCAAACGATTGCGACGTTGAGTTTTTATTTTGCCGACAGCGTACGATCGGCACAACGTGCATGTAGACTAGAAGTATGATGGGTTTTTCGACAACTTTGTGACTCTTCTTTAAATGTTTTACAGGTTTAAGTCTAAATATCAACCCGAGGAGTGCTCCAAACGTCGTCAAGAGCAGTTAAATGCCTTGAAAAAGAGAGTCGACGTTTTCTTTGAGTTGTTAGACAAAGGACGCATGGATGGAGTCGCGGTCGACATCGACAAAGGAGAAGAAATTATAAGGCTGCTCGATGCTGGTTTGTTATTATTTATAGCAATTCTCGGATATTTGTATAAATCTAGCTCGAACAAAACCTTCTGGTCTTTTTAAAGAAGTGTTCATCCCCCCGAAGAAGAAGTCCTAGTGGGACGTTTTACTGAAAATTTTCGATATGATTCTGCTATGGCAAATTGCAAAATGTATTTTTTGTTTGCTTATAGTTGTGATCAAATTGGAAGGAGGGAGCGATCGAGATCTGGACGTGTTGGACGAACCTATCCCGGAATTGGAGAAACCGGAAAAATTTAACTTCCCACCTATTGGATCGATGGCGAGGTACTTAAACTCGGCGTGGTTTCGGCATGGGAAATTTGAGCATGCGTACCGATGCTAGTTTTTTAATCATTTCGATCTCGGCTTTTAGTAAGGACGAGGCAGCCAAGAAGTCGGATTCCTATCAAAACGAATCCAGCAAAGAGGCAAAGGTAAAGTCTGAGCAGGAAGAAAGTCGTCCGAAGACGAAAAAAAGGCAGAGAAACGAAGAAGGGGAAGAAGACGACGGGGAGGAGGGGAAACTGAATTACGACAACGAGGAGAGCGTCAGCGACTGGGAAAAAGGTAAGCTGGAGATTCATCCCGTTTTAATTGGAAGAAATAAATGCCACAAACTTAATAAAATTTTATATCTTATGGCGCGTCGCAGAACCCGACGACGATTCCGGGCGCCCGGATTCGGCCGCATCTTCGACCGGACCAAAGTCGGAGAAAATGGAGGAAACTCCGGCGGAACCCGAGGCCGTTGACACGGAAGAGAAGGCGAAAGAAAAAGAGGAGGACGAAAAAAAGGAGACGGAGGAGGAAGTAAAGCCGAAGGAAGAGCTGGAAGAAGGAGAAAAGGATGGTAAGGGCAAGCAGCCAAGTACCGTAATAAATCTCACTCTTGAACTCATTTCCAAGAATTGCTTCTTAAACGGGGTTTTTTATCGCTAACTTTTAGATACCGGAGATTTGAAATCCGAAGAAGGCAACGTTGATGCAGCGAAAAGCGAACTCGCTTCCAACGAAGATTCCTCTCCGAGGGCGCTCCACAAGACGTGCTCGATTTTTCTCAGGAATCTCGCGCCCACGATAACGAAGCAGGAAGTGGAAGCGGTTAGTTTGCCCTCGCCGGGGAGGTCTGCGATAAGAAGACAAATGTTCACGTTGCCTCATCGCTTTTCGTTTTTTGTCAGATGTGCCGTCGATTTCCGGGTTTTCTACGCGTGGCCATTGCCGATCCTCAACCCGAACGTCGGTTTTTCCGTCGCGGTTGGGTCACCTTCGAGAGGGGCGTCAACATCAAGGAAACTTGCTGGCATCTGAACAACATTCGGGTGAGTTGCAGAATGAAAATGTTGCACAAGCGTACACGTCACGACAGCCGTCACTAACGAGAGAATCTTTTCCAGCTTCGAGACTGCGAACTGGGGGCGATCGTAAACCGCGACCTGACTCGCAGGATCCGCTCGTGCAACGGCATCACCTCGCACAAACAAGTCGTGAGGGCAGACATCAAGCTGGCCGCCAAGATAATACAGACGCTGGACAAGAGGCACAACCTGTGGACGGACAGCCAGGAACAGGAGGAGAACGGACAGTTAGGGTTCGGGCTCATCTCCAGGAACCCCCTCCTCAAAAACATCACGGACTACCTTATAGAGGAAGCGGACGCCGAAGAGGAGGAACTGCTTGGAAAGTCCTCTTCGGAGGAAGCCAAGAAAGACGGGGAAGGAGGCGTGGAAACGACCGTGGAAAGGGACGAAGCGCTCGTTAAGGTAATCAAAAGCCACCTTTTAATCGATGGTTTGTTGGTTTTTCGGCGAGTAGCACTCTGTGCCGGTAGAATTTCACCCGAAGTTCCGTGACCTGGTCCAATTTTTCACTCTCGCCAAATTAAACGTCAGCTTAACCTATTGAATCCTCCGTTATCACGTCGGAGGGATTCTCATTTGAGCTGAAACATTAATCGTCGAATAATTGGCAATTTCGTCAAAACGGTCCCAATTTAAACATAATTTGCCGTTTCAGGTGGTGGACAGGCTGCTACTGTACTTGCGGATAATCCACTCGGTGGATTACTATAACCACAGCGACTATCCCAACGAGGACGAAATGCCGAACCGCTGCGGAATCATGCACGCACGGGGACCGGCACCCTCCATCAGAGTCACCCAAACGGACAGTAAGTTTGGTTTCGGGAGCTCAGAAATGGCGAAAATCCGAACTTAACGCAAGATTTTTTTCTTTCTAACAGTAAACGATTACATGAACACGTTCGAAAGCAAAATGTCTCCGTTCCTTCAGCCGTTGACCAAATTGGCGGACGACGATGCCCTAAAGTTGGGAAGGAAAGATCCTGCGGCGTATCCTTATTTAACACGCGGTGGAAATATTTTGTGCGAATTCTGCATGCTCGTGAGGAAAGCTCAGGAAAGAATTAGATAATTTGGGTAGTTTTCTTTAACCGAACTTTAACAGCGAAGTCGAGAAGTTCATCACCGCCAACACGCAAGAGCTGGGTAAAGACAAATGGCTGTGTCCGTTGAGCGGCAAGAAATTCAAAGGACCGGAGTTTGTCAAAAAACACATTTTTAACAAACACGGTGAAAAGGTGGAGGAGGTCAAAAAAGAGGTATGTGTTGGGTGGCGATGATAACCTTTTTTTTTTGTTACTTATTCTCATTAGTTTTCCTTGAAAAAAGAAATTTTGACGTTAATTATCGTTTTATGCTCGTCTTCAGGTGGAATACTTCAACAATTACCTGATAGATCCAAAGAGACCTCAGCTTCCGGAGCATCCCGGAAATAGACCCCCGAGGGAACCCGGTGCCAGGGAAGGGTTCGGGCACCCCGGAGGTGCATACCCCCATCCTCCACCTTACGGGTTTCCCTATCCCAATGCCAGAATGCCAGGTTTGTTCGCTTGAAGGATTTTTTGGGCGTGTTAAGCCCCATTACGAAGGCTAAGCGTAAATTAGTTAAATTTTCTTGACCGCTTACGTTTTAGGCAATTATTCTTCAGGTTTCGGCGGCCGAGGTGCTTATGGCGACAACTATCGCGGTGGTGGCGGCTTCTACCACAAGCGTGGAGGTGGAAGGTGAGACTTTTTTATTAATACCAGTAATTATGAATGTTGTTTCATGTGCAACTCATGAAACCAGCGTTACGAACGTTGTTACTTAAATTCCTCCCTTCATGTGCAGTTTATCGCAATCTTGTCTTCCGTTTTCTAGAAATCGTGGGGATCCCAGAGAGATCATCGGCTACCACGACTTGGATGCTCCGGATTTGGAGGAGTCGTTTTGAGGACGAGGACTCTCGACTACGTAAGCAACCGTCGTTTTCCACTTTTTTTTAAAGCGGGCCGCGTTCTTCCAGGAATATTTACGTTACTCGTCGTACTTCGTATTAGCATTCCGTAGTCGTTTTCTTTTACTACTCGGGTGTCGAGACTCCCTTCGTGATTTCGAACGGAAAAATGTATCTTCGATGAATGACTTATGCCTACTGTAAATGCCTTTTGTGGCAACGTCTGTCTTTATATAAAAATAAATCGTTTTGGAGATCTAACGAGTGACATTATCCAAAACTACTGTCCAAGTAGAACCCAAGTAAATAACAGAAATAAATCCCATAACTGAGTAATTTGCTTTTTCGTTTCGAATGTGTTTAGAAATCGAAGAGCGTGTCAACCATTCCCGTCTAAAGCCCCGTTCTCACGATGCCGCGTATCATAAAAGCAACATGGCGTACATTTTTCCTCTGGTCCAGAACAGTTTTTCGTTAATTTTAATTCTTCTAAATATTTTGTTGTACTTGTGGATTGCCAGAATTTTCTATCGCTAATATTTTTTGCTGTATAATCCACAGACAATCAAAAATGTAGCTTCAGTATTTTCCTGTTTTGTAATCCGCTCGATATTTGTCCCACGAACACGGGATGTCGATAATATTGTTCTCGGAACTTAACAATATCAAATGCGAGTCAAACCCAATTCCAAAGTAAATTTAAAATTAATTTCAATTCACAAATAAAAAGTTTTAAAACTACGCACGTATATCGAATGCTTTTCAGCAACTAAATCCCGCCTCGATTCCACTAAAATGGCCGCCGTCTGTTTCAAATATCAAAAAGTTTTGATACGCGACGTTTAATGTCCCGACATTAGTGGCATCTTGAGAACGGAGCTCGTGAGCTGTAACAGGAACAGTTAGCATTACTTGTCGAAATTGAATTTAGCTTCCTCTTCAGTTGAAATCCGGAACAATAAAGAATGAAGAACCTTTTTAAATTTTTGAAATGAACACGTGCATAGTGCTGCATGCACGTGCAACATTTGAAGATGCACGTGTCGCCACAAGTACAATTTTAATTATGATGATCGTCGTAGCACACATCATATGTGCACTAAAGTGCTCATCACTTAGTCAAGTCTTCGGGGGAAAAGGGAAATTATTCTGAACGTGTGGCGCCGCCGTAAGATGTGGAGTCTCAAAATAGCTAAAGATTTGTACTACAATTTTACTCGTTCAATGAGATTTCGCATTAAATGCACTTAACGGTACTTTAGATATTTACACTTAAGTGCTAAAAAATCGACTCACCTACATGAATCAAGTAAAAATGTGTTTTCTCAGCAACCAAATGTCAGATTTAAAATCTGAAAAATGTGTTTTGTAGACAATTTATTCCTGTTTATAATTCGCCTAGTATGAAAGGGATTTCTGCCGAATTTCTTCGGAGAATAGCCCACAACTCGTGCGGCTACTTACGGTGGCGTGGTCATTTTATCGAGAAATCATTAATTAACAAAATGTGTGGATATTTGTTCATTAAGTTCTGATAATTAAATGGCATTCAGAAACACTTGTAGCCACAGGGGTACAACGATGCATACGGCATAAATAATGAAAATTTGGGTTGCTTTAAGTTCAACATTTTTCGCTGCAATGTGGAATCAAGAATTTTACGCAAATTAGGCGAATTATAAAGAGGAATAAATTGTCTACAAAACACATTTTCCCGATTTTAAATCAGACATTTGGTTGCTGAGAAAAACAATTTTACTTGATTTATGCAGGTGAGTCGATTTTTTTGCACTCAAGTGTACTGTAGATGTAGTCTGGAAGATAATGCGCAGATTATGTCTCTACTGCCGGCACAAAAAGTTTGCCTTATTTCTGTATGTTTAACATTCCAGTTACGATTGTATTGTTTTTTATAAGTTATTCCGCTTATGACACACTGGTTAATTACTATTAAATACTTTGCCGACGGTCGAGTGGGTTACGTGCTTGTCTCTCGACCCTAAGATGCTGAGGTCGGTGGGAATTCCCTAAGTGGCGGCTCTTTCAAATGAGAGTTTAAACCGAGGTCCGGTGTCGATTTCTGCACGTTAAAGCCCCCCTCATAGGCTAAATTCCCAGGTAGGTGTTGAAGGCTCATCCCCTGGTGTTGGTGTTTAGCCCTCGTGTTGCAGAAATAGACCAACGTTAAAAATCGACAAATAAACAAACAACCATAAAATACTTGTGCACGTTAACGGCATCGGCGTCTTAGGGATTTTATTGGTGAAAAAAGTGTTACAAAGCGGGGTGGGAATCGCAACGCACGGTGCGGGACAATTAAAACTAACGCTTAAGATAAGAAATATCACAGATAAAAAGTGACGAAACATCGAATGGTCGCGATTGATGGGATCATGGTCTTAGGGAGGTGTGCATAGAACATTTTTTTTTGCTACTAACACGATTTACTCAGCAATCCTGAGTACGTTAACGACAGCAACGTTTAAATCGTCCGTTACGCCTACTGATTGTAGTTGCAAATATATTATTATTATTAACTCCGTATGTACATATACCCTGACTTTGTACACTCGTGTTTTTTACTGGATTGGGCGCTACTACGACTAACCGCCGAGACTTAACGGGGCTAAGTTACGGTATTCCTCCCTCGTCGGCACGTCGAGTCGGCGGCCGATTTGTTCGCTGAATGTCTCATATCGAGGAAACTTGAAGGATCACACCCTCGTGCTTCGGCGGTCCTCTGCCCAGTAATTCTCCATCGTCATCGCCTCCAAGCTGTTCAGAAACGAGTCGTTGTCCAAAGAAAACATCTCCTCGCTCGATTCCTGAAAATGGTGCAAAGACGGTATAAAAATCAGCGGGGGATAATTCGCGTTTTCAAACATAGTTTTCTAGGCTCCGGAGAGGCGCTTTGGTCGCAACGAGGTTTGGTGTTTATAATCCTCTGGAGGACGAGTTTTTTTTATAATATAAGCCCCTTTGTAGGTGCGGCTTAATTTTTCAAAATACTTCCCCTGCAGTCGTCCATGATCCTCTTACCACGCGCTCTTCTCTCCAGAACCTAGGAATGCGACATGCGATTTACCTTTGGCAATTCGATATGATTGTTTATATAGCTCACTTGCAAACTGTCCAAATAACTGCAGTTGTCGCCATTATACTTGTTGTCGTACGACTTTGCGCCGATACCCCGAAACCTCCTGAAGACGAACAGGCCCAGAACGGCTGCGGGCGAAAACGGAAGAAGAAAGAAAGGCAGAGTTATAAATAAAAAGTCACTAGTTATTCTAGTTTGGATTTACTTAAAATCCTATCGTATATCTGACCTGCAACGATGGCCACAAATCCGACGCTGGCCACCACAATACCAGCCACGGTTCCTGCGGGCAATCCAAACTCCTCCTTACGCACTTGACTGTCCGAAGACGGCTGCAAGCGCACGTCTTCGTCGCTCCAGCGGTCCGTGGAGAGGCCGACGTACGCCACTGTGGCTGTGGTCATCTGTCGATGCTCGCCGAAATCTGCCGTTGACGTTGGGTCCTCGAGGTCGGATTCCGTTTCCGACAATCGGACGTCCCACACGCTGGTGGGGCGGATATCCGGACGCGGTGTCTTCGAAGACGACGGCCCGATGGACCAGAAAGTATCTCTTTTGTCGTGCCACGTGGTCGTCTCTGAGATCGCGAAAGACGGCGTCGGGAGGACTTCTTCGGCGGTTATGGATCCGGAAAGGCCAACGACCTCGATCGTTGTTTCGCCGCCAACACTTTTTGCTGACACCGCCGCAAGAAGCTTCTGTGACTCCGATGTGAGTTTGTAACTAGAAACCGCAGGCGTGGTTTCGACACCTAATTTTGCTGTTGTCGACATCGCCGCAACGGGGAACACCTCCAGCGATGCCACGCTGGACTCCGAGAGTTCCTGACTGAAAGCGGGGAGCAAAGGCGTAGGACTCGTTGCGGGAACGCTTTCGGAGTCTATCGTCACGAACTCCGGTGACGTTTCGAGACGAGCGTTTGCCGTCATTGTACTTTCTGTGAATTTGTGACTTTGGGATACACTTTCTTCTGGGGCGAAGCTGGCACTTAGGGGCCAGGTGGCACTCGCAGTCAGGATGCTGCTGGTTATTTCGAAGATGGACGTTGCCGTTTCCACTTTGGTTTTATTAGCTTCCAACGCTGCTTTTTGATCGGTCGTGCCCATGACGTTCTCCGGCATCCCTCCTGCCGACCCGAAGATCCTGGGGTGGGCGGCGAGCCCATGAACAGGAATCTGCGGGGTCTCTCCGGTGAACCTCGAAAGGGCCCGGCGACTGACTATTTCCGTCTTGGAGTTGACACCGTGGAGCGAGAGGAACACACAGGCTGCGGATAAGAAAAGAAGTCTGTCAAATTTTGTCAAGAAGGACAATACCACTTCCAGCAGGGAAAAAGTGCATCGATCAATCATTTTTCAATTTGTAACTGAGATAATCTCTCGGAATCTGGACTATCCTTTTTTATGGATCTATGCCGAAACAAGTTTATTTCCTTCGTACCCAGCAAGAGAAGACTTCGTCCATTGGGTGTTTTTGGTCTTTTTCCAACTGGCTTCCGCCGCGCTTTCGATTCCATCATTGTCGGTCGTGCCTGCCAACACCAATGTCATCGCTCGAGAAAATCTTCATTCCTGACATTCAACGAGATGCCAAACATTTCCAGGTTTTCTGGATGGATCTAAAAATGCTAAAAAGAAGAAAAAAAGAAATTGTTACTCAAGATTTTTGCAAATCCATTCGGGTTATCTGCATTTCTTTAGGCCCTTCGTGATCATAGCTTTTAACAAAATTGTTAGTTTCACCGATGCCTCGTGAAAATACTTCCAGTCTTTTAAGGATAATGATGGAAAACAAGCTAATAGACTTCGCTTCTTCTTGGTTGCCATCTTGTTTTTCCTAAACAGCTAATGCTGTTTCATATTTAAGTAATTGAACACAACTCTGATATTTGTATCGTCGTTTCCAGCTGAAAAACTTAAGGAAAACAAGTTTTTTAAAAAAAAGCAGAGTTATGGTTACTTGCGTTTTCAAAAGCAGGTAGCGTAAAAGTTGTATTAAGTCAGTCTGCCATCCGTGAATCTCGAACTTCCGTCGTTGATACTCTCTCTTAATTATTTTCCTGCAATTACAAAGTAATAAGTTGGAGTTAATTTTTTTCCCCTCGTAATTTGGCAATTCAAGATGAACAACATGCCACGGTCATGACTTCAGACTTCGCCATCATATTTTGCGCGATGGCCCTGACTATTTATTTCGCTTAATCCCGAGCAATTATCATCCGTCTTAATAACTAGAAAATGTATGTAAAAAGTCGAGGTCGTTTACTGTTTAATCCTTTTTAATTGATTTATTATATTTAATGATGCCTCAGTTTACATATCTGGCCTCTCCTCGTCCCATTTTAGATCTATGAGTTAATACTTGCATTGTCTACAATCTACATCATTGGTTTTTTGGTAGTTACCAAAAACAAAAAAAAAGTAGCGAGCGTCCTCTCAATTCCAGCAATAAATAATTACGCAAATGTATCTTAATCTCTAGTACAATAGGAAAGGGTTAAACCAGGTGACCAAAGTTTCCTGATATTACAACCCTCGTGATAGAAATTTTAAGGGAATTTTCTATAGGTCTTTATACAGGGTTTCCCCAGACCTGGAAAACCTGGAATTGTCAGGGAAAAGTCAGAGAAAAATGTAATTTGCAAAAAAATGCAATTTCCCTGACATGTTGCAAAGTGTATTAGCACATTTGCTGAAAAATAAGATCATTGTTAATATATAGTTTTAGGTAAGCCTTGGTCTTTGATTTTGATATTGTAAACAAGCTTCCATTTTTCTAAGAAAACGTGGAAAAAGATTCAAAATGTTAAGGCTGCCAAGTTTCAGATTTATAGGTACCTATACAATTCTCAGATTTTTTTTAATTTCTATAGTATAAACACGATTTTCTGTAGTAAAAATTAAATTTTTCAACCATGAAATTGAAATCATTCTCCATCAAACGTATGAATTGTATGCATAAAATTACATTTTTCGGGATTAAAAATCCGATTTTTCTGCTTTTATCTTTAGTTTTAGCAATATTATAGCAGTTTGAGCCGGTGAGGGAAATTTGTTTTAAAACCTGGAAAAGTCAGGGAAGTTGAATGTTTTATTTGTGGGGGAACCCAGTTATAGTCTTATAAATGAATTATGAAATTGTAACAGTAGATTGCATTATTGGTAAAACCCACCAAATATTTTCTTGAGTTTGTCAAATGTCTTCAATGTATTTTAATACATTTAATACATATTCAAAACCTAGTTTTTATTTACAAAACGAGAAACCCTATCATAAATACATGAAAAACACTTATTTAACCTCAAATGATAAAATCACACACACATCAAATATTTCATAATTTTACTTTTTTGCAATTTTTTAGATTATTGACAATTAAGACACGTACGCCGTAGACTAAATTTTGTTGTAAAACGTTTCAAAAACTGTTCTTTCTTATAGCACACATACTGTCATTTTTTTTTTTTTTTTTTTTAGAAAATTCTGACATACATTTAATAAATCCAATTTAGCAATTACAAAACTTTCTGCAAATCAGTTTGCACAATTTAACCAGGTTTGTCGTTAAAATGTGGACGCCAAAGGGAAACCAGGGCAAAATTGATATAGCTTTTAAAATGTGCAGGATGTCCCGAGCATTTTTCTTTATAATTTCAATCATTCAGAATACATAAGAACTAGAAGTAAATAAGCTGCCATATTTGGTAAAGTTTATCGACACAATTGTTTTATCGGATCAGATGACAAAACATCAGATTTTACGGATGGAATTTGTTTTGATTTATTAATGACAATCTATCAGTACACTGTAGTTCTGCCAAAATAAAAATCTACAACAGTTTTTAGAACAAATTATTCACTGACTATCCTGCATGATGACAGAAATTTCAAAAGTAAACCAATTAACATCTTGTTTTCACTTGTTTAAAATTGATTCGGCTTCTAATGTTTTCAGTCATGCTAAGCCACCTTGAATTCAATTTCAGACAACACAGTTATCAACATTCCGCGAGTGGGACAGAAATGCTCCACTCTCTAAATTGGGTCACGTTGAGGTCCACACGCGAAAAGTTATCTACGGGTTATTCGAAATACCCCGGGCCTCCGGAATATGTGCGAAAAAAATTTTAAATGTTGAAAATGACTTTTTGAAATTGTCATGAAAACTGAAAAACGCAAATTTTATTTGATAAAAACGTGATTTTTCTATGGTAAAACGCAATTTTTCTTTGGTAAAAACGCAATTTTGTTATGGTAAAAACGCAATGTTTCTAAGGTAATAACGAAATTATTCTATGGCAAAAATGAAATTTTTCTATGATAAAAAGGCAAATTTGCTATTGTAAAAAATCAATTTTTCTAAGGTAAAAACGAGGACCATATATCCCCTCCCCCCGAAATTTGATGACATATACGGCCATGCCCTCCCTCTTCCCCGGCGCCCCTGCATAGGAGCATTTATTATTTTTAAAATCGGAAATATATGTTTAAATGCCTGAATGAGCATAAGGACGCTATTTGCAAACCTTATGAAATTGTTTATAACGAGCTATTTTTACATTTCTCGCATCGAAAGTTTTATTAGTTCGTTAAAAGCTTTGTCTATCTCGAAGGTCGTTGGAGAGCAATCGTATACTACCATAAAATAACAGCAATTTCGTAGGTGGGCTTTGGCTCCGAAACCCAAAGAATCAACTCCTAGCGAAGGGTCCAGGTTTATTTTGGCACAAATCCCAGAACATAGCGATAAGGTGGGCATAAATCAGACCGAAATAATGATAAAAAACCGCAGGAATCTCGTATAATTTAACGAGTTGAAGGCGTGTGACGTACATGTTTGTCACGCATTCTAAACCCGGGGGTGCGTTCCTTCCGGTAGAAATATAATTTTGGTTCATTCCAATTGACATTATTATTATCAGTTTTCTTCAATAACTTGATAGTAACGTGACATTCCGATGAAACATTTGTAGTAATTGTGGTTGGATTATTCCACATCTTTCGATAACAACAATCTACAAACACTATACTTTTTCTATTCTAATAATCCACTCGTTCCATTTTTCAAAATTAGAATACTAGCACGAGTTGGCAACTGCACTAACACCATAACAGTTATCAACTTATCATTTGTAGCTTTTTTTCTCCAAAAAAAAGTGTAATTTCCCATTACTAAATTTAAAAAATTCTTATTCTTAAGTATAAACAATGCCAACTGCAGTAAGCATTTTGAAATCGACCTGTGCTTCCTGGACAACGGCACGTGGTGATTTGTCATAGATAATGTACAACAACATATTATATATCCTGTTGTAAATTACCTTCGATGACACAAACTGTACATGTAGGTATATACATTGTCATTGTCAGTTTTAAATCTGAGGGCGTAGACCAAAAATTATCTTTGCATTTCGGAAATCGGCGGATGTTCCATTGTATTCTTTATTGATTTACGCCGGAATTACGAGGGGTCATCGAAATTTAATATTATGATGCAAACGAGAATTAATTAGTAAACGTTGATTAAATTACTTCTTCACATCGCTGTTTTGACGATCGATGGTGACATTGATCACTTTGATCGCCTGGTTTCACCCCTTCAAATTCACCTGGAGATAACATTTTTGGATAGGTTTAGGACAATATCTAACTGAACCATAGTATATAAATTTTGAGAAATTGTAACGGCACGGAAAATGTTTAAAAATCAAGTAAGCAAACGTGTTTTCCTTTGGAATAAAGAATTCATCCATAGGTCGCTTAGGTATAACGAATCAACTCTTTCTGCATTGTGATTTTCATATTTTTCCCTTCTTAAACGAAGTGAAACCCATAAGTGGTTTCATTGTTATCCAAATCCGACCTTGTTTGTGCAAATTGTGGTAACTTATAATTTTTTTTGGCCAATTTCAATTTCTTAAATTACAGCAATTTTTTTGTCCGTAATAACGAAACATTGTGGGCCTTAAATCGAAACAGTGCCATAATTTTAAAAAAAAGGCCGTATAGCGAGGTATAGGTGAACACATATCACGGGTCCAGCTAGTGTTTATACTATTTTATTTTTTTATTTTTTACAAAAGCAAGATTTCCAATAATATAATTTTAAAAACAAAACCTATATACTTTTAAGTTCTTTCGGAGCGTAACCACCTTCTTGCGCTGGCTCGTACTGGTATTAAAAGGGAGATTTCATGATGTTCTAATCCGTTTTGTACGAGGATATATTAATCACATAATTTATCCACGATGTTTTCATATTTTTCGTGTGTATAAATTAGTCAATTAAAACCGAAAAACATGCCAATTGCGATGAAATAAAAATGGAACATTCGAAATATTACTTCGAATGTTCTTAGGAACGCGACGTTCCATATTGATTCCATTTTTTATGTTTTAAACTGAAAGACAACGTTGTAATGTTGACAATTTCAGTTAACAGGACTTTTTTTTGTTTACGTTCACAATTAACTACGGTACGTGAATCATATCTTATTTTACTTCAAAATAATGTTTCTACTCACCGGGAATTATATCCTTAACTATAGCGTATACTATATAGCGCGTTCTATTACCCCGTTTAAAAATGTTTTTTCAGGCCGACCGGTAGCACGTAAGTACATCACACGTCGTTATTGCTAAACACCACATCCGTCTATTTTTTGATATTATTTTTTTTCCATCTATATCCATGCAGTGGCAGAAGAACACCCCGCCTCGCACCAGGAGTGGCACCGCGATCAAAGCCACTTTTGAATCCCTTCGCAACGAGCGCCTGCTGCAAGTTTGAACACGCGTACGATTAACACGCTTACCTTGAAAGTGCTTTTTCAAGGTCTATCGGATAATGAATCATTAAAGGCGGGATCTCGCGGGCAAATCGCCACTCACGCTACCCTTTTTTTTTCCCTATAGAAAACTAAAACCACTCTCGCGGGTATAAACAGAAAGCCGTTCGGACGTGAAACGAGCGTGCACGGAACGGACATCTGCTGTCATATCTTGCACTGAACTATTTATTATTCACAAACTAGTGCAACTCTCACCACCTTTGATGATATGTGATCCGTATTCAGCAGCTATCAAAGCTATCATCCCCTGCATATCAGTCGCAAACAATTTCTGGAAGCAATATTTGACCATCTTTGATAATGCCACACACGTCCTCTTTTTCACGAAACAACCATCATCATCACCTTTTATGCGATGTGATAAAGTCTGACCTCACAGAAAAATAGGGTCATTAAATAGTAGCAAAGTCGTGTTTTTTAATTATGACAAAAATTTGATCAGCCGCGATTAAAACTTAATTTTTTTTATAAATGTGGTCATTATGAAGTTGTGACAGCACCATCTTTTCTGGAAGCAACATTGATAATCTTTGATGAAATATTGCCAAAATATATTGTGAAAATAGGCTGACCTCACAGAAAAATATGTTTAGGGACCGTTCAAAAATTATGTCACACCTAGGGGGGTGGGTGGGTTGTTT
>JAQGBW010003325.1:0-16624 GCA_034698625.1 Julus scanicus
TCTAACTAATGTTTGGATTCTTGACAACTCTACATTTTGTGATTTGGAGATTCTTAACAGATCTTAATTGCAAAATGTTCCCAACTGACGTTTCCAGTCTGAAAGCGGTGAATTTAGTTATCTTGGAAAACTTTAGCGGGTTCTCCGGTCCTAACTAATGTTTGCATTCTTGACAACTGCTCATTTTGTGATTTGGAGATTCTTAACAGATCTTAATTGCAAAATGGTCCCAAGCGAAGTTTGCGGTCTGATAGCCGGGAATTTAGTCATCCTGGAAAACTTTAGCGGGTTTTCCGGTCCTAACTAATTTTTGCATTCTTGACAGCTGTAAATTTTATGATTTGGAGATTCTTAACAGATCTTAATTGCAAAATGGTCCCAACTGACGTTTCCAGTCTGAAAGCGGTGAATTTAGTTATCCCGGAAAACTTTAGCGGGTTCTCCGGTCCTAACTAATGTTTGGATTCTTGACAACTCTTAGATTTTGTGATTTGGAGATTCTTAACGGATTTTAATTGCAAAATGGTCCTAATGGAAGTTTCCAGTATGATGGCCGTGAATTTCTTGTCCTAGAAATGTTTAGCGGATTCTCCGGTCCTAACTACGGCACTTGCATAGTGGTCCTAACTAGCATTTTCAGCCTGACAGACTGGAATTTAGTGGCCCTTAAAATCTTTACCTGATTCTCTTACATTCGGATTCTTGACAGCTACAAATTTTGCGAATTTGAAATCTTGACTTAAAATCCTGACCGTCTGGAAATCTTTTACAGATGGTCCTTACTAACGTTTGCAAATTTGACAGCCGTGATTTAGTGGCCCTAAAAGTCATTAGCGAATTTTCCGGTCCTAAAAAATGTTTGGATTCTTGACAGCTGCAAGTTTTGACTTCGAAATCTTGACTTAAGATTCTGACAATCTTAAAATATCTACCAGGTTCTCAGGTCCTAACTACAGCACTTGCTTAGTGGTCCTCACTACAGAATGGTCCTTACTAACGCTTGCAATTTGACAGCCGTGATGATTTTAGAATATTTGACGGCGGTAAAGACCCAAGTAGCACATTGCTCGTTTTGGTTTGACAAGTTGTCAGATGTCAAAAGATGTGCTATTTGCATATAGAGTAATTTAATATAATGTTAATTTTTAATATTAGTTAAAATGCTTGAGCCTAATGACTTTATTTTTACTCCTTTAGGCCCAGAGGATGATGTGGCAGTCCCCAACCCCATGTATATAAGAAAGATGACTCCATCTTATTATTTCAAACATTGCCGTGGCTATCGGAATACGAGGGTTCATTCCGTTAGCGGCCAAAGGGAGGGGGAGTCCGATGACCACAAACTTCAGATTTCCGGATTGTTGGATTCGGAAAGCCTCCAGGTCAAACGCAACCTCTGAGTTCGGTTTATCCGGGCGATGAGGAGTAACCAGGGATGGCCCAGTCTGTCGTGGTCTCTTTCTCCCCTAGCGTACCCGTCAGTATAATGACGTGCCGTAACGACACCCGTTCACCGTGAAGCGTGAAAGGGAACCGTGTCGTTCTAATATGGCTGACTGGCACCCAGATTTCTACTGATCCAGAGATGGGCAGTGGAGTTTGGACCCAGTGGTTACCCTCCGATGTTGGAATAATCGGGGATTGCGCATCGAAGACATCGAGTTGCGATACGCTCATCCAAAAATGGTAAGTGATGTCTTTCTGCCAAATTCTAAAAATCTTGTTTTTTTTTCTTTCTTGGGGACAATCGCTCAGATTTATTTTGTTATGCTTTATTATTAAAAAGTTATTTTTTTACTTCCACAGATGATGAAACCATTTACAGACAAACATTTCACTCTCCTTAGGCAACGAAAGCCGCCTTTGGGCGGTTGAACCCTTCAGCAAACATTGGTGTGTCTTCACTAGGTACAGCGCTGGGCGTATGGCGTTCTCCTTATGAGGGCGCCATGGTAGGTGGACTACCGCTGAAGGTCAGCTACCATGCTGATCCTCGGTCGAGCCACGTGCGTCATTAGAACACGGTTGGTCTCGTGTTCAGCGTGATTTGCAGCTCGGGGGGCACCCTGGTGTCGGCTGTAGCGGTCAACCAAACTTTGGAAGCTTCGTTGACCTGTTCATCGAAATGTTCTGTCGAAGACATCTAAGTAGTAAGTACAAAAGCGACTAAATTTCCCCGAGGGAACCCAGTAATAAAAATGTTCATTTGGAAGGGTAAAATTTGTTTAGTTTCTCAAGGGGTATTAAATGTGAAATAAAGTTAGAGTAGTAAAATGATACATACTTTTGAAAAATTGTTTAGTTATTTCTTTTTCAATTAAGGTATATGAAACTTTAAAAAAAATATCTAACATTTTCCCGGGTGAGGTCCTTATTCGTTGTTCGTGAGTGTCTTGTTGAGTGTCATTTTTTAAGCCAGTGGTTCGAACCTTAAACAGAGCCTGTTAACAACAGTATTGATTGAGTGGTCTGTAGCCATGACCACAGCCGTCTCCACCGGCTTAGCTGATTTCATATTTCAAAAGTTCAATTCGGAACTTCTCCAGGCTCTGTCAGGGTTTTCTTCCTTTTCAGCATCCCAAACCACTCCGACTGAAGGACGCTACCGTGGTTTTGTTTTGTGAATTTCCGCAAAATCAAATCACACTTTTTACCATTTTCAAATCGCATTGTATTGCTAAAATGTACTTTTTTCATCTTTACGAGTTTTCAGCGGATTCTTGAACTCCTTAATCCCCGTTTTTTTCCGCCCAAATTTAACTTTCTCAAATACACTCGCGCGTGCCATTGCACAGAGGCACGCACCAAACACGTTACATATTTTTGGTTAGGAACATACAACAGTCATTACAACACCGACGCGATGCACACGATCCCCTCAAACATCATGGGCCTCATTTCCGGTGCTCCAAGGTTGTGCTACATGGCAGCCTTCCTCCCGTGCCCACATATGACCTCTGACCAGCCACCGCCGGCGGTCAAGTACATGAGCGGAGCGCTAACGGGCCGGGGGGAGCCTTGTCATCGGATGGGGGCACCCCATGAGAACCGCGTTACACTCGCGACACGTTGGCAGCTACTCCTAGAAGCTGCCAACTTAGCTGATAGTCTTCGTGCTTGCGCAGCGTTTAGGGTTTGAAAGCTAGGTAGCTGAGTGTTTAATCTTTTGTTGTTGTTGTAGTTATTGTTTTCAGGACTTTCCCCCATTCCTTAGAATCACTGGCTTTGAGTGCAATTTGTTGTTGTTGACTATGTCGTTTTGAAGTGTTTGTTACATTATGTACACAAAGTGATGAATTTTTGCGCTGCGTTAAGTATTTTAACTTAAGTACGACTTTATAGCTTAAGTCGTGCTTTCCTCCTTGTACTGCTTTCGTTACTGGAATATGCACGGCTGAGTTTGGCTGTATGCGTTTCTAGTTTTCTCGTAAGATTGGTCGGGGTTTTTAAGATGCTCTTAAGGGGTTAGTGGAGAGCCCCTTAGGTGCTTAAGTAAGGATTAAGATTCAAGAGTTGAATATTAAATTTACTGCGGGTTTTGGATTTGAATTTCGGTTATTTGTTTGTAATAGCAGTTTTCACTTGCAATTAAAACCAGTTCTTAATTAGTTAGTTAATTACTTAAACATACCTAGTTAGTAAAACTTGTACTACTTAGTTTCAGTAAGTGTGGTTTACTGATTTGGTGATTAAAATAAAAGTATTTCAGCTTTATAAATTCGTTTTCCTTAACGGGCTAAATGAAAATCAAATTGCAATATTTGTTAATTAAAACTTGATTCTAATCAGAACGAGCTGGCTAAGATTTAATCGGTGATTATACTATAATAATTTCTTAAAACTCAACCATTTTTAAAATACCAATCTCGTTTTCTCTGGTTTGATTTTGCTAAACATGCAAATCGGTGCGCATGTGCACAACAGTCAAGCAATTTAAAAATATTTCTTCATTATCTAGGGATGGCTAAATAGTTAATTAAATAAATTAAAGAATAAATTAAGTTTAAATTAAATTAGAAAGAATTAAAGAAAAAGACTCGTTATATTAAATGATATCGATTATATCCAGTGATTAGAGGTGCTGCAGTTCCACAGTGCCTATGCACGAGCCACCACTGATTTGTTCCAAACTTATCGTGGTGTTACAACCGTACGGCTTCTGGGTGTTTCGCTTTTGACAACTTGTCAAAATTTAATTTGAAGCGTAACGGACTTAAAATAGTTTCTGACATTTTGCCATGACAAGAACTTGTCGAAGTTAAGAAAATCTTGTTTGACATTGATGAGAACTTTCATGTTCTTCCGATGTTTTTCGGTGGTGACATCATGTCAAAGTCTTGTTACTGCATTTAGTCATTTGTAATGGACACATCGGTCCTTCCGATATGACTTGCCGCCCTGTTAACACTTTTCCACCAATGGGACCATATCAGCCGATTGGTGGATCAGCCCTACGAAAGTCCCTTCTCGGTCCTTTACAGATTCTTTAGCCCAAGAAGTAAAAAAAATGTAGATTTTGAAGTACTTTAAGTAGTCCATCTTCCAAGTACAGAATCCGTTGCTCCTGCCGAGTCTAACGCGGGTATCAATCGTATTTTAGTCCAGATCCGACAGTTGAATTCTCGGATGTTATCCGGATAAGATGTCTTAACGGCAAGACGATGAAGAACTCGTTGGTCTGGCCTTTTTTTTACTGGGTCATCGACCTTTCTTTTGTTCTTCGTAGGAACAAAACAACTTCGAGGACAAGATTATTCTGGGACTGTTACGCTATAAAGGCTAACTTTAACTCGCGAAAGATTTTAAACTTCTCTTCGGGTGGTTAGAGGCTTTTTGATACAGAGATGACTTGCCTCGGTAAAAATTGTACGGACGGAGATGTTTGCAATGTCCGGAGGACTCTAGCAAGAATTTGATATCGGATAAGTTCTTGCCATGGAAAAAAATTGAACGAATAGAGAGGTTTGCAATGTCCGGAGGGCTCGGGCAAAAATTTGATAGCGGATAAGATCTTGCCATAAAAAAGATTGCACGGAAAGAAGATGTTTGCAGTGTCCGGAGGACTCCGGCATGAATTTTGTACCAGATAAGTTCTTGCCGTGGAAAAGATTTAACGGATAGAGGTTTGCAATGTCCGGAGGGCTCTGGCAAGATCATGATACCAGATAAGTTCTTGCCATGGAAAAAAATTGAACGGATAGAGGTTTGCAATGTCCGGAGGACTCTAGCAAGAATTTGATACCAGATAAGATCTTGCCATTGAAAAGATTGTACGGACGGAGATGTTTGCAATGCCCGGAGGACTCTGGCAAGAACTTCATACCAAATAAGTTCTTGCCGTGGAAAAGATTTAACGGATAGAGAGGTTTGCGATGTCCGGAGGACTCTGGCAAAAATTTGATAGCGGATAAGTTCTTGCCATGGAAAAGACTGAACGGATAAAGAGGTTTGCGATGTCCGGAGGACTCTAGCAAGAATTTGATACCAGATAAGTTCTTGCCATGGAAAAAAATTGAACGGATAGAGGTTTGCAATGTCCGGAGGACTCTAGCAAGAATTTGATACCAGATAAGATCTTGCCATTGAAAAGATTGTACGGACGGAGATGTTTGCAATGCCCGGAGGACTCTGGCAAGAACTTCATACCAAATAAGTTCTTGCCGTGGAAAAGATTTAACGGATAGAGAGGTTTGCGATGTCCGGAGGACTCTGGCAAAAATTTGATAGCGGATAAGTTCTTGCCATGGAAAAGACTGAACGGATAAAGAGGTTTGCGATGTCCGGAGGACTCTAGCAAGAATTTGATACCAGATAAGTTCTTGCCATGGAAAAGACTGAACGGATAAAGAGGTTTGTGATGTCCGGAGGACTCTAGCAAGAATTTGATACCAGATAAGTTCTTGCCATGGATAAGATTGAACGAATAAAGAGGTTGGTGATGTCCGGAGGGCTCTGGCGAAAATTTGATAGCGGATAAGTTCTTGCCATGGAAAAGTTTGAATGGATAGAGAGGTTTGCGATGTCCGGAGGATTTTAGCAAGATCTTGATACCGAAAAAGCTTGAATGGATAGAGGTTTGCAATGTCCGGAGGGCTCTGGCAAAAATTTGATAGCGGATAAGTTCTTGCTGTGGAAAAGATTGAACGGATAGAGGTTTGCGTTGTCCGGAGGACACTGGCAAGAATTTGATAACGGATTTATCAGAGATGTTGTTTAGGACAACCGGCAATGACTTGTCACATGTTTGCAATGTCAGAAGAGATCTGGCAAGGATTTGATACTGGATGTGTGTGCTTGCCACGGACAGAATTGTAAGAACTGGGAAGTTTGAGTTTTTCCAGGAGATCTGGCCAGTATTTGATACCGGAGATGTTGTCTTGGTCCACGTCTCACCAATATTCGGTACCAGAAATGATTTGTTCGTGAGAGACCAAAGAAGTTGGCGATATCCGAGGCGATCTGGCCAAAATTCGTTACCAGATATGTTGTCTTGGACCAGGTCTGGTACCAAAGATGACTTCTCTCGTAAGATTCCAGAGATGTTTGCAATGTCCGAAAAAATTCGATACAGAACATGCAGATGCTACGGGAGATAACTTACCTTAAAGTCTGACAAAGAGGCCATGAGGTCATCCAGTTCTTTTGTTGCCGAAGACGCAGAAGGAGTACTCGGATGTCCGGCGCTGGGAGACAGCGGCCGTCCCAGAGATGGTGACAGTGGACGTCCAGACGATGGTGACAGCGGGCGCTGATGATGAGTCGTTTTGGTGGTTGTTACCGTGGTGACAACTTGCCGTTCGGGATGCCTGCGGTTAGGAAAATGAAAAGTTATCAAGTTTCTGGAAATTCCAACAGGAGTTTACGTCGACAAGAACTGCGGACTTACCTGGCGTTATGGTTTGCCGGAACAGCACTCTGCAGCTCGTCCAAGAGGCTCTCCACCGTTGGTCTCATGTCCTGAAGGCCTCCACCTCCGCTGCCCATACTGCTGGTGGGCGAGATGCTCTTGTAGCCGGACGTTGGTCCATTGGCAGCCGTCGGAGAACCGGCAACTGCAAGACGGATTACAGAGTCATTGTCGAGTTCTTACAAAGTCCAGTGAGTCAGGGTCCTTGACATCTTACCTTTGCCGTCCGTGTAACTGTTGTATCTGGAAGTGCTGAGGTCGTCCAGGAGAGAGTCCAGTTCGGAGAGATTGCTGTTGAGGGCTGGAGACGCGTGGCCACCGCCCACGTTGTTGCGGTAAGTGGTCGTTGTCACGGTCACTTCCTTCATGTTGTGAGATGTGGGCTGGAAGAGAGAAAAAATGTATCAATACGTGCCACGAAGACCCTTCTCTTCCTGAATCTGCTCCAGGATGGCAAAACAGAATGTCCAGAGTTGCTCATCCGTGGCCTCGCCCCAAAACACGAGTCTAGGGCTTACCGCCCGCTGCGGGACAAATTAGTCAGCTGTCTTGTCTAGGAGCTTGTTAAGAAAATGAGTTCTGGTCTCTACAAACTCTTCTCTTGCTGCATCTGCTCCAGGATGGCAACACAGAATTTCCAGAGTTGCTCATCCGTGGCGTCGGCCCCAAACGCAAGAGTCTAGCGGTTTACCGCCCTCTTCGGCACCTTCGGAGTTTCTTATATGTGGACGAGGGGTTTCATTTTCTGGCAGCTGTCAGTCTTTGGGTCAAGGTGACAAACTTAAAATACTCGATGGCCTGCCGTAGCAGTCATCTACAAGCTCTACGGAACACCCGAGTCCTCGATGCGGGACATATACTCACCGAACTATCGTTCTTGTAGTACTTCTGCACGTCCACGTTGACGGGTGTCATCTGGTGCAACTCCGGAGTGGTGTAAGTCGGAGACTGCGTGCGGTGGTATGCATTGTGGTTGTCGCGGTTGAGGTGTGCCGTGGTGCTCTGCAGGTCAGCCAGAAGGGCATCTGGAAGTAACGGAAGAAGAACCCGGTTAAGAGATGTCAGTCGTCAATGTCATCGACGGCGGTAAGAATACTTTAGTCACGGCAGCGTTAAAAATAAAAGTCCCTTCCACAACCTCTGCTATTTTTGTTTATCTCACCGACAAACATCCTTGTCCCTAATCTTACCGGCAACACCTGCCCGTAACCTTGGCAGGAACTTCTGGAAGGCTCGCGGATGATGCCGTAGAGCCGTTATCGAAGAAGTGCGGCGTACGGGAAGATCACGGGTCTTAAGAGGATGGGATGTTCTAAACGTTTTCTTGGAAGGGGTCCAAAATACGGGAATCGGTTCGCGCTGTTGGGACCGACTGCCAAAAGGGTCCTAACTGTTACGGTAGTACCGAAGTGTCCGACTATCGAGGTTTCATCAAAAATTTATTAGGACCAATTGTTTTTCAGAATTTGTGGCTTAAAGATGAACTTTTATCAAAATTTCAGCATGTTTTCATTAAAATTTCAACGTGTCACCAAGTTTTGCTGAAACTTTAGTAATAAAAACCAAGTTTTATCAGAATTTCAGCATTTAGAATTAAGTTTTATCGAAATTCCATAATTAAGAATCAAGCTTATCAAAATTTTAGTACTATTAAAAATCAAATTTTGTCGAAATTTTATCTTTGAGGAGTATGATTTACCAAAATGTCAGCCTAAATAAGCATAACTTTTTTTAAAATGCAACTTTTATCAAAATTTAAGTATTGTAAACCAAGTTTTCTCAGAATTTCAGACTTAAAGATCAACTTTTATCAAAATTTTATTAGCATTAAAGACCATGGTTTTACCGAAATGCTAGTGTTTAAAAACCAAATTTCGTCAAAATTTCGTTTTGGAGGATTGTGTTTTACCAAAATTTCAGCCTTAAAGATCAACTTTTGTCAAAAACCAAGTTTTGTCAGGATTTCATCTTTGAGGGTTACGTTTTATCAAAGTTTCAGCATTTAGGAATAAGTTTATCAAAATCTTAGTTTTATCAAAATTTCAGACTTAAAGACCGAGTTTTTACCCAAAGTTTAGTATTAAAAACCAAGTTTTGTCAGAATTTCATCTTTCGGGATTGTTTTATCAAAGTTTTTATAAATAACGACCAAGTTTATCAAAATTGCAGCGTAAAGATAAACTTTTATCAAAAAATTATTAATTAATAACTAAGTTGGTCGCGTACTCAAGTTCAGGAGAATACTCCTACTTGAGCAGCGACTTACTCATCATTGTTAAATTGAATTTGAACTAATCATGAGAAACGCCAAGTTTTATCAAAATTTCATAATTAAGAACCAAGGTTATCAGAATCTTAGTATTAAAAGCAAAGTTTTGTCAGAATTTTAGCCTTAAAGATAAACTTTTATCAAAATTGTAAAAAATAAAAAATCACTTTTATCAAAATTTCTGCCAGTTTTTTTTTTTTCAGAATTTTAGTCTTAAAGATGAACTTTATCAAAATTTTAGCATTAAGGACTAAATTTTCTCAAAGTTACATCAAATTTAGCCGTAGTATCCAAGTTTACTAAAACTGTAAACTTAGTAAATAGTTGTTAAAACGTGCTAAAAATTGAAGATTTCGACAAAATTGTGTGAAAACTCTAGACGTTTGTTCGAAGCGTTTTCATTTGAGATTTTGATAAAACATGTTTTTCACATAAATCGATGTTATTTTCAAGTTTCGTAAAAATCTAATCTCGAAATCGATAAGGTTTTGATGAAAAAACTTTCTTTTTGTCGAACTTTGGAACTTTTGACAAGTTTTTCTTCATGGTTCACGAGATTATCATCAACTTTGGTACTTTTTGTACTTTTACACTTGTTGGCACTTCGGTACTTTTGATAATTTTGTTCTTTTTGGCACTTCAGTACTCTAGTGAGTTCAGACTGTACAATAGTACTTTGGTAGACTAGTGACAACCCGTAATCCTCGAGTGTTTTGACATTCCGGTACTCGGGTACTCTGATTTTTTAAAGTCTGTAGTGCTTTGACACTGTGACATTCTTATGCACTCGGTAGCACTTTATTCATTTTTTACGTTTTGGTACTTTGGTAGTGTAACATCGTGGTACTTAATTGGGTACTCTGGCATTCTTGTACTTTAACACCGCGACACTCTTGTACTCGGTTAGTCAAAACGAGTGACAGGTGTACAGTACCGCTTTAGTACATTTTTAACATGGCGGTACTTTGGTACTTTAACATCGTGGTACTTAAGATACTTTAGCATTATGGTACTTAAACACTGACACTCTTGTACTTGGTTAGTCAAAACGAGTGACAGACAGTAGCACTCTAGTATTCTTTCGTGACATTCTGGTACTTAGGTACTCTCGCTGTCTGGATCTGCGGTACTTTGTCAGTCGAAACGAGTGACAGGCAGTAGCACTTTAGTAAACTTTTTTGACACTGTGTACTGTGACACTCTCGTACTTGGTTAGTCAAAACGAGTGACAGACGTACAGTACCACTTTACTCTTTTCTGACATTCTGGTACTTAGGTACTCTCGCAGTCTGGATCTGCGGTACTTTGTTAGTCAAAACGAGTGACAGGCAGTAGCACTTCAGTACAACTTTGGCATTCTGGTACTCTGGTACTCGTGTACTTTTCCACTCTGATACTTCTGTATTTTGACAGTCTGGATGTACTTTAACGTTCTGGTACTTAGGTACTCTGGATTTTCAGTACTTTGGCACTTTGTTAGTCAAAACATTCTGGTACACTTTATGAAGTTCTTTAACATCGTGGTACTCTGGTACTTTGACACTCGAACTCGGTTAGTCTAAAAGAGTGCCAAAACATATTTATCCCTCCCACCCGCTTACTGGAAGTTCTTCTGTCTTCTAAAAAAAGTACTTAAAAACTTACCCAAAATAGTCGAGAACTCTGAACTTGAAAATGTGATAAAGTACAAAAAAAAAGTTCCAGTTGTTGTCGATGTGAAACGATGAAACGCCAAGTACTTTTGTTTTTCTGTTCGAGTATAAGAAGAAGGTGGTTTCAAAATCGAGTTCACATTTTTCGAATGTCACCATATATGGAAGAGAGTTGCGTTCGGAGTGACGTCACGTGCTGTTTAAATATATGTGGGACACAAAACTACTTCCTGCGTCTTCTCGTTCTTATTAAATCTCAGTTTGTGACCCCATTAAAAAAAAAAAACACTTGAAAGGGGGAGAGAAAAAGGATTTTGGACGCTTCAAACTCACTCAAATGACGTCATATTTTAATAAACGTGACGTCATAATTCTAACCATGTCGTGACGTCAAAATTCGGGGGAAATGACGTCATGTTTCGCAACGAGCGATGTCATATTTGGTTACACATGACGTCATTGGAAATGCTACGTCACAGCTGCCACTCGTGACGTCAAGATGTAATATAAATGACGTCATATTTAGTGCTTTCGTTATCAAGATGGCCGCATCCTAAAAGCCCTTTCAATCATTTGTATTCAAGATGGCCGCCTTCGAGACCGTTTCCATACAAAATGGCTGCCTTCAAAGGCCCCTTCCTATCCTTTGCTAACAAGATGGCCGAATTTAAGGCCCTTTCCATACAAAATGGCCGCCTTCGAGGCTCTTTCAGTCGTTTGATAATTGGATAGCTGCCTCGAAAGGCCCCTCATGTCCTCTGCTAACAAGATGGCCGCCTTCTTGGCCCTTTCAATGATTTGGATATGGGATTATCAGCCGTTTATTAACAAGATGGCCGCTTCCCGAAGGCCCTTTCCTCGTGGATTCCATGGTATGTTTCGAATGAATCTGTGTTTGGGGTCCTTGAGAATGTGTGCGTGGGTGTCCCGAATTGTTGAAACTTCCGGTTGTTTCTACATGTTTTTCCTCCCACATCCGACGTCCGCGTGGGCGGCGAAACAAAGCAACACCTTCGTTTTTTTTTTTTATTTCCTCCTCCGGTTGGCTAAAAAAAGGCGCGCGCACCCAACGAGAGAACTTTTCCACGAATTAACACAATTCGCTTTTTACGAGTTCTTAGAAAAACATATGGACTCAATTAATGTTGGCCAACTAAATGCTGGACGAGATGTTAGGCAAAATGTTCAACTAAATGTTGGCTAACATGTTCAACCTAAAGTTGGACAACATGTTGGACCAAGAGTTGCTCAAAATGTTAGGCAACAAAGTTAAGCCTAAAGTTGGGCAACTAGTTGGACAGGATATTGAACCAAGAGTTGGGCATGATGTTGAACTACGTGTCGGACAAGATATTTAACTAAATGTTGAACAAGATGTTGATCCATGAGTAGGACATGATGTTGAACGATATATTTAACTAAATGTTGAACAAGATGCTGATCCAAAGTTGGACAAAATGTTGAACCTAAAGTTGAATAAGATGTTGGGCAAAATGTTCAACTAAATGTTGAACAAGAAGTTGGACAAGATATTTAACTAAATGTTGAACAAGATGCTGATCCAAAGTTGGACAAAATGTTGAACCTAAAGTTGAATAAGATGTTGGGCAAAATGTTCAACTAAATGTTGAACAAGAAGTTGGACAAGATATTTAACAAAAGTTGAGCTAAATGTCGAACAAGATATTTAACTAAATGTTGATCAAGATGTTGATCCATGAGTAGGACATGATGTTGAACTACATGTTGGACAAGATATTTAACTAAATGTTGAAGAAGATGTTGGACAAAATGTTGAACAAATGTTGGACTTAGTAAGTTTAACAAAAACTTGAAAGAATATTGGACAAAAAAGTTCAACCAAATGTTTGACAATGTTTGACTAATGTTAGGCACATACTTGGATAAAATGGACAAAATGTTGGATAAAAAGTTGAACTAAATGTGGGACAAAATATCCAACTACTAAGTTGGGGAAAATGTTGAACCAAAAGTGAAATAAGATGTTGAACAAAACGTTTTAACGAAATGTTGGGCAAAAGTTGAATTAAATGTTGAACTTAAGATTCAACGTGACAAGATGTTGAACGAAAGTTGGAATTGTTTGGCAACAACTTGGATGAATGTTGGACGAGACGTTGAACAAAAAAAGTGAAAGTTGCGTCCCACAAACTTGGAGATAACAAATTGGTGAGTTTTACAAAAACCACAAAACAAACTAAAACTAAGTTGTAAAAAGCAGAGAAGGTCATAAAAAAATAGAGAAGAAAAATGACCCAAGATGGCAGACAAGGCCTCGAAAGGGCCTTTTACGAAGCGGCCATCTTGTTCGATAACAAACCCCCGTCAACACGCTAGGAGTAAACAAAGCGCCCCTTTTTTTTAAAAAACACGGTTTATTTTTACTAAAAAGGGAGCGAAAGTATTTTTAGAAAGTTGAGCCTCGGAAGAATAAACAGCATTGGAATAGGGCGCCCTCTGGGGCAGAAAAATAGAATTGTGGGAGGGGCGCCTTCTATAAAAGGATTCCTACGACAGGCCCCACTCGCAGATGGGCGACTCTCGTGAGAGAAGGGCCGAGGGCTCCCTCTGATATGATAAGAGGGGCCCTTTTGTGGCATCGTCCCAGGCCCCACCCACGAGGGCGCCCTCTACGATATGATGCGAGACTGGTAGTAGGAGGGGCCGAGGGCGCTCCGACTCTCGCACATGGCCCCACCCTCCGGTCGACAGATGGCACACTAGGCGTTCTAGATTGCAGAGGGTCCCTCTTAAGGGCCCCAAAAAGCGAGGTTTACTTACAGGCTGGGGCTGGGACCACTTTGTGGGTGTGGCACAACTGATAGGGCTTGTAAGTATCCGCATTGGCCTTCCGGCTCATGGTTATCGTGATCACCAGTCTGTGAGACGTCGTGGTTGGAAAATTCGAGCGGCGCTTGCGGAACAAAATCCTCCCGTTGGAAGAGTTCTTCGGGATGCAAAGGGCCTCTCGATGATAAGAGCTCGTTTTATCCGCAGAGATCTTGGAGCACCGAGAACTCAAAAACTAAGAAACCCGCGTTGTCTTCTTCGCAATCTGTCGCCGACTCTTTTCCGCGGCTGTCCCGGTTGGCAAGCGTACAGAAAAATCCTGCTTTTCTTAGGGAGTTTTTTTATCCCTAACGACTTGCTCCCTGATTTAGAACTCGTTTCCTGCTCATTAGAAAGCAGGCTCGATGGCAACGAGATGTTTTTTTCTTCCAGACATCTTGGACTCTCGTTTTCGGCGTGTCTTGCGCTTCTTTAAGAACACTACGGCAAGGAACGTCAAGATGCGATGTCCTGGAAAATGGCGGTGTCCTTTGGCTGGACAACTCTGGAAGCGAGGATTCTTGGACACGCTTCAAGAGCGCAAGAGCACTAGAGCGAGGACCGTCAGGATCCAGTGTCCATTGTGTGGACAATGCTGGAAGTCGGTGTCCGTTGGCTGTACAACTCTGGATGTCGGAAGTTACGGCGCAGAACTTCCAACGCCCTTTGGCACAGAATTTAGTCCCCTATGTCCAGAAAGATGCCCTTGTCCATTGTCTGGACAACTCTGGTTGTCTCGGATGTTACGGCACGGAGCTTCCACCTCGAGCGACCGCGCTGAAATCGTGTGCCGCAGAATATTATCGGCGAGTCCTAGTTGGCCCACACCCGAAACTCAATTAAATAGATTTTAATCGAATTTTTCTTGATGGGCCATGATGACCGCCCACGCGAAGGATCTCCGGAAACTCCTCGACATAATTGGGGAGAAGTGTCTGCGATGTGTCAGAGGCGTTGCCAGATGCTTCTGACATCTTTCCCTCCCTAAAAGTAAACCCGGCAGCAGCAGTGATGTCATGACACATAAGCTGTTAGTTGTTGAATGAATGCCAAAAGAAGTCTGGTGCCAAGTCATCATCCACTTGTAGAAGACTGGATTCGGAGGCTTCTTGCGCTACAGGAATTTGTCAACGGTGCTGCCATCTGACAACGCTACAAGCAATTGTTGATGTTGTTTGCAGTGGACAGACATGTCCAACTTCTGGCATGTCTACACATCGGTCCAACATGTCAACGTATGGACAACTTCTGACATATTCGCACATTGGCCTGCCATGTCTGCAGAAACGTCCGACATGTCCGCACATCAATGTCTGACATGTCTGCACAACAGTGATTGACATGTCCGCTCAACAGTCCGACATGCCAACATATTGTCGACTTCTGGCATGGCCGATGTCTTCTACGGTCGACTTTTGGCATGTCCACGCATCAGTCCGACATGTCATCAATATGGTCGACTTCTGGCTTTCTGACGTCTGCTACGGTCGACTTCTGACATGTCCATGCGCCAGTCTTACTTCTGAGTCCTGACATGTCCACTCATCAGTCTGACATGTCAACATATGGTCGACTTCTGGCTTTCTGACGTCTGCTACGGTCGACTTCTGACATGTCCATGCGCCAGTCTTACTTGTGAGTCCTGACATGTCCGCACATCAGTCTGACGTGTCAACATATGGTCGACCTCTGACATTTCAACAAACTTCAACAAATGAAAACAATGTCCACATATGGGTTAACTTCTGACATGTCCACAGTGACATGTGAACACATGTTGAGCAATGACCAACGTCCGAATGTCAACAAGGGTCCAACTTCCGACAAAAACACAAATAACCAAGATTTCTTGATAGTCGCAAGTCCATGGATTCGGTCCTTTGAACGTCTCCACCTTGGGGCGCGTCTTAGAACGAGAAGACATGGTTTTTTTTTTGTAGTTGAAGGCGGCCTTGAGGACTCGTTACGGCACATTTTTGCATTACATTAACTTTTTTTTCTACCCACGGTCAAGAATTTCAAGAGGCCGCACCCAAACTTACATAAGTACAACAAAAAACACAAACAAAAATTTCGGTGAAATTTCAGCGAAATTCCAACAAAATTTCAGCAAACAGGATCTTGGGATCTTAATCTAAACTTGAATTTAGCAAATATAACCAACACATGTTATTCTTATAAAGGCCTTAACCCAAACTCCCTCACCCCCCAAAAAATTCTAGGTCACCTAAAAGCCCCACAAACATGTTTTAGCTAAGGCCTATTAGGCCCTAAACCTAAAATGGCAATGGTGACCATTGTGTACTCTTATTACCACATGGATTTTACGAGACATTGATAAGGAAAAGACACTTTATCAATAAAGGTCTTCAAACTTAAAATTTCGGTGATAAGGACATTGAGAAAATCCCCAAAAAAAAAAAAAAAAAATTTAAGCCTAAAATCCAATTTTAAGCCTAAACATGGGTAAAAATAATTTTTAAAGGACTCACCCAAGTCATCCATGCTGGCTCTGGTTACTAACGAAGGACTCGAAGATGAAGGTGAAACAGGATCGAAACCTGGAGAAGATTCAAGATGGTTTTTTTTTCTATAAGTATTTGTGAAAATCTTTGAAAAATCCCTTGAAAATCCTCGAAAAAATCCTGTGTTAAATCACGACTTTTTAAACCGGACGTTTTTTTAAAAATAGGTTCGCACCTCGATTGTGGTGACACGAATGTGTTTGTGGTCGAAAATCAGGGCGTTATGTTTCCACAAACAAAACGATAATTAAAAGAGTGGAAACACAATTGCAGCCTACGAAAAAACACTTTTTTTAAAAAAGAAACTAATGAAGTAATCCCACGGGCTCGTAACCCACGCCCGTCCTCATAAAACACGCACCCCTACTATACTTAGCATCGCCGCTAGAGGGTGCTGAAAGAGGGGGATGTAAGCTAACAG
>JAQGBW010003326.1:0-16623 GCA_034698625.1 Julus scanicus
TAAAAATTCACGTTTTCTGCAGTAAAGTTGCATTTTTCAGGATTAAAAATCCGATTTTTCTGCTTTTTATCTTTAGCTTCTGCAATATTAAAGCAGTTTAAGCTGGTCAGGTAATTTTTTTAAGCCTGGAAGAATCAGGAAAGTTGAATATTTTATTTGTGGGGGAACCCTGATCAAAAAATCCAAACTGCGGCTACTCTTATCGCAGCCCGTCTCGTAAACCAGCTCCTCGGTGCAGACTGCCGATTAATAAATCTTACATTTCGAAATCTAATTTTCATTACTTACGTTAAAATGCAACAGACTGGTGATGGTGTGAATGACGCCCCTGCTCTGAAGAAGGCCGAGATTGGTATTGCCATGGGTTCTGGTACCGCCGTCGCCAAAAGCGCCTCCGAAATGGTGTTGGCCGATGACAACTTCTCCAGCATCGTGTCTGCCGTTGAAGAGGGTCGTGCCATTTACAACAACATGAAGCAGTTTATCCGTTACCTCATTTCGTCTAACATTGGTGAAGTTGTCAGGTGGGAACCATCGTTACCTGCCCTTTTCCTCGGTTTTTTCTTTTCATGCATCGTGCTAACGGTCCGTTATTTCCTCGGCTTTCCAGTATTTTCCTCACAGCCGCTTTGGGTATGCCCGAAGCTCTCATTCCGGTACAACTCTTGTGGGTCAACTTGGTGACTGACGGTCTGCCCGCCACCGCCCTCGGCTTCAACCCTCCCGACTTGGACATCATGAACAAGCCACCCCGACGTGCCAACGAGGGTCTCATCAGCGGATGGCTCTTCTTCAGATACATGGCTATCGGAGGTGGGTCTTCGAGACGTTGTACCGCGGGTAGTCGGGTTGTCCTGGATCGGGCGGTGATCTAACGAACGTTTCGTTTCAGGTTACGTCGGTGCCGGTACCGTCGGTGCCTCTGCTTGGTGGTACATGTTCTATTCCGGCGGACCCAGACTGAGCTATTATCAGTTGGCAAGTGTCTTTCGGTAGTTTTTGACGTGTTCTTACGAGCTCGATGGTTGGTTAACGCGGCTTCGTCTTCCCTTAGACTCATCACTTGAGCTGCATCAATGAACCCGAGATCTTCAAGGGAATAGAATGCAGCGTCTTCAACGATCCTCATCCAATGACCATGGCTCTGTCCGTATTGGTAACCATTGAAATGTTGAACGCTTTGAACAGGTAATTATCGGAAGGGTTTTTGCGGGACGGATTACTCGAACATGTTCTTTAAGTTTGTACCATCGGGATTTTTTCAAACGTGTTTCAGCTTGTCTGAGAACCAGTCCCTCGTCGTGATGCCACCGTGGACTAACATGTGGTTAGTTTCCGCCATCGCACTTTCCATGACTCTTCACTTTGTCATCCTGTACGTCGAAATCCTTTCGGTAGGTGGAAAGTTTTAATATTTTAGGATTGCGGGAACGATGACAGAAGTAATCCGGAATTTACAAGTCCTTCTCTCTTTCTCTCTCTCCGCAGACCGTATTCCAGATCTGCCCACTGAATATCGAGCAATGGATAGCCGTGATGAAAATCTCTTTACCCGTGCTGCTGCTGGACGAGGCCCTCAAGTTCTTCGCCCGCAAATATGCTGACGGTACAAACCCTTTCACAGAAATTCAGTGGCTTTTGGGGACGTGGGTCGCTTACCTGGCAATCATGTACTATTCCCCCGTCTAAACAAAAAAAGTGTGTGAGGGGAAAGATAAAAAAAAAACCCGAAAAGCTAATGAACCTTGCTGTGAACTCTTGGAATCCGTGTGATGAACCAGCATCCGTCATTCACGAGACTGACCCCCCAACCACATGGTTTTTAACAACGCATCAGGATGCGTGTGTGTCGCCCCCCTTCCTCGTTCCCCCGGCTTTCCCTCCCAACCCCCTCCCGGTATGACCGTCGTCCCCCCTACATCTTTGGGCGGATGGTAACGACGATGTAGGGGGCAGAGTGTGAACCCCTCCCTCTTGTGCCTTGTTGCTCTCTCTCACTCACTGTCCTGCGTGCGTTCTGGTTACTTTTGGCCAAAAATCTAGCGTCCCAGTTCCAGTAAGTTTTTCTTTCGTTTAACTCCCACGAGTCGTTGGCCGAGTGACATCACCACCACCACCCTCGCACAACCCCCTCTTTTTCATCAGTGTCGTGTTTTCATGCAAGCACTAATATTTTCATTTTGATAATTGAGGAGTGTTTGTTGCAATCCCCTTCCCCCCTCCCTCTTTTTTTTTCTCCCGTTGTTATTTATTCCTTAAATCCGAAAGCCCCCAAATCCTGAGCTGTGCTCGGCGTTATTTTTTGCGAAATCTCTCGTTTTGAATTGTGTGATTTCATTTTTTTTCGACACCCAATGTTCGTGCGGGTGTCAACCCCCTCTGCCTGCCTGCGTCCATCCTCGGTCCTTATGGTTCCCGGTTATATTATTTTGGTCTCGAAAACATCCCCCTCCTCCATTTTTTTTAAAAACTGACAAACTTGCAACTGTTTCGTGTCCAGCTTTACGTAGAATTACTTAAGTCTCTGGCCCTTTGAGACGATTGCGGGCAAAATAAGTCCCGCGTCGGATTTTTTGCACTTTCGAATCGATGAAACCGTTAACCCCGGGTGGGGACGATGTCAGATTCAAATTAATTTGTATTCCAGTTTTGCATAATTATTTGCATGCCATATATTAACTTTACAACCGGTGTTACTCGAAGGGCCCTAAGGCTTTCACGAGTTGTATTATGCCAGTTGTTGATTTTTTTTTTTAATACGATCCAAGATGCCATATATTAAGAAATTAAGATTTAAGTTCCTATCGGAATTTTTGTTATTCTTCCGAGACTATTTAAGAAGCAGCGACAATCCTTAGAACGCAGTCTGAAAAGCTGCGTCTGCGGTAAAACCGGGTTGAATCTTGCGAAAGATAACTTATTTTCCAAATGGCCCGTCTTTTAATTTTAAAGAGATTTCGACCGAGGATGTTTTTTTTCTCCATCTCTGTGAGGTGTACGCTGCATTTATTCTACCCCTCGTAACTCATTTTGATACGCCCGCACGAATGCAATTCTCATCGCTTTACCCCACCGCTCATCCGTTCTTTTGAAATTTGCTCCGGATTAACGTGACTCCGAGTCACGAATATGTTTTTATCTTCGATCACCGCGTTCGCAATCTCAAAAAAGAGAAAAAAATTGCGAAGTCCAAAATTTTCAGAGTCCCCTTTCATGCTCTTATCACACCTCGTTGTTGGATGTGTACATTAAGTTTTTATCGAGCATTTTGGACTTATAGCTTTTCCGGGAATGGACAATTTCCCTCGCTGCGGTCCTAGCTGTTTACTAGCTTATTTTTTTTTTCCCTTTTTGATCGATTGTATTAATCCTTATTTATTAATTTAAAGAGGACAGACTCCATTAAACCTTGCAGTTGTACATTGCCTGACTTTTACCGACTAAAAAAAAGGATGTTTCCCTCTCTTCAGCGAGCATTTTGTCGTGCGTTTTTTTTTTCTTTTGTTTTTTTTTGTTCTGAAGTTACATTAATCGTGTCTTGCCATCCTTCCTTTCCTACATTTCGTTCGTATACTTTCAACAAGGATTGTTCGATACGTTGCCGGAATCGTATTCTTTTGAAAAATAACCGATGTGAGGATTTAACGAAACATCTCGGCGAAACTTCTGTTTTGGGAAACGGTGACAAAATGTCGGCATCTCGAAAACTGAAATCTCTCGGAGTAATAGTTCGAAAGGTATTTACGTATCAAATTTGGTTAAAATTCCTGCCGGGAACGTATCGAACACCCCTCGTACTCTTCCACTTTCCTTTCGATTTTCTCTCTGCCGACTTTCTTTTTCTTGAATTTCTCGAATAAAATGTGATCCACCACAGAGTACGAAACTTTCTCGCATGCAATCGTCTCTCTTTCTAATTCCTGTTTTATTGTTTTACTTTTTTTTCTTGCACAGTAATTGTTAATTTCTATCGCTTTATCCTCACCTCGCATGTCCGAAACTTTCCTAACTGAGCCAGGGCTTGTACGCTAACTAGGTCGGTTAGCTACCTCAAATTTACAGAATACTCTTCTTCGGTGAGGAACAACGCTGGGTTCGGAGGGGGAAGAATCGAATTTAGGCATTTGGGATAAAAATTCTGGGGAAACCGATAATCAATTTTCTACTTTTAAGCACAAAAATCCGAGCGGCCTCTCGATTCCTTAGATGCGGGTTTCGCTTCCCGGTCCATATCTGTGGGATTATTTTTTTTGGATGGACCAAATTCCCTAATGCGATGGTTCCTTCGGGTGAATCTTTCGGGGTTCCTTCAGTTTTCTCTTTCGGGGGGTGTCACTTGCTATCTTCACGTTAAGGACCCTATCCCGATCCGAAATAGACCGTTAAAATCAGGAAACAGAAAAAGCTATCGGGTGCCCTTGGAATTATTGGAATTTTTTTCTGAGTGGGAGGGAAATGGGGAAGTTGGTTACTCAAATGCCCTGGTATCGAGAAGCGTTAGATGGACGATGGCGTAAGAAAATGTATCGCCAAGAAATCAAGCCGGGGTAAAAGCCGTATCGTCCTTTTTACATAGTGTACAGTATTATATTATTGCGCATTGTATAGTTTTCTATTTCCTAAATGCTGACAAGAATTATGCGCAGGTTTTAGATTTTAGCGAGAATGTTGTATTTTATCCAACGCATTCGTGTACCTCGCTATAGCCCTGTTTTTTCTTTGTTTTTGTTTTTTTTCTACAACACGTATTTAACACAATTTAGGCAGGGCCGTGCTCAAATCTGTGCTCTATCAAATCCTTTTTCTTTTTAATTCTACTCTTCTTCGACACAAGACTTCTAGGTGTGGTCAACATTGTCATGTCCTTTTTCCCCCCGTTCGTATGTCGCATGTCCTAAAAGTTTTTTGCCATACGCTCCTCCCAAACCTTTTTCTTACGCGGGGGCGAGTCTTATTCTCGGACATAGTGTCGATTTTGCGTGCTATCGCAGAGACACGGTTCGAGACTTGCGACTCGCCGCCGCTCTTTGTAAATATAAACAGCGTTTGCGCGTTTCTTTCTCTTTTAACCCGTTCCTGTTGTTTCTAGTTGCAGTTTTCCAATTCTTAGACTTAACCAACGAGACTATTTCTTAATACCTCTTGTTTATTAATAAATGATTAGTTTTGAATGGTTTGTCGTGATAACGCCAGATTTTTCCATCCTTGTGTTCCCCGTGTTTGTGACCGTGAGTTTGGAGAAGATCTGTTCCTGGAATTACGGATTCGTTGTTGCAGGGTTTGTGTAACCGATAACATGTTTTGTTTGTTCTCCGACCCGTGTGTTCGTGATTTCTCGGCACTATCTAATCAGATTTTTCAACGCTTACCAGCGAGATCGGACATCATTTTCACGGATGAGAGGGTGACGTTTTTCATGCATGCATTTTTAACGCTTGCCTGAAGAATGTAATTTTTTTTTTGGCTAATTTCATCAGCAATTTGCATGCGTGCTTACCTTTGGGTTCTTTTTTCTCACGTTAACCAGTTGTACCAAACTGTCGGAAAATAACGGCTTGGTACAACCGACCGTCAACATTTGCTTTTGCATAGTTTCGTACTTTATCACGATTAATTTGCTTTGCTTTTTTAGTCACTTTAGGGGCTTTTAATCTTTAGTTGTTGTTTTTTTTTCAGTTTTTTAGCTTTAGCTTTATCGAATGGCGTTTATCGAGCTTGCGATTCCAGAGTTTGCGTTTTCCGCAACCGATCGTATCCCAGATTTTTTTCGGTTTAGTATGTGAAATTATGAAATTACTGAACTCTTTGAAAATTCTCATTTGGGAATAGTGGGTCCACCCATCAGAAAAAAATTAAGTCTAAACTGATCACTTTGCAATTTTGACTTCTCCGTTCAGACTGCTGGTTTTTGTGCGGATACGGTCTGCTAATTTAATGTATGATTACCTGATAATCTTTACTTAGCTTCTTTAGCGAATTTTTGTGTTTTGTGCTTATCTCGATAAATGCCATTTTGCTTTTTTTAAACTAGTTATCTTAGGTTTTAGTTGCTCGTTACTTGCATCTCGATTCTCGTGCTTAAGTGCCGCTTTACTCATAGTGCTTTATTTTCTCTTTGCCCTCCCTCGGCTTCTCGAATCTTCTTCTTCTTCCCATCCCCACTTTTCGCAAATCTCACTCTGCAGCTTCCGTCGTTGTAGCCGATAAGAAACGCCATTGAGGAGGACACTGCTCCAACGGGACGTCCCTTGACGCCGAAAAGCGCCGCCGTTCCCCCAATATATATTCGTGAATATATATATTCTGCGCAAAAAATGCTCTACCAACGAAGCCTTCCGAATTGGACGAGGATTGTGCCACCAACCGTCTTCCCAAAATAATAATTCACCAAATCCTCGCAGGATGGTTTTGAAAGCCTTTACTTTTTCTCCCAATTACTCCCCCCACGCGTCCTCACTAAAAAAAATGTTATTTATTGGTTGTCGAATCTCCTATTTTTTTTGAAATGAGAATTTTTGTCTCGCGAAAGATAAAAAAGTATTAAGAAAATTAAAATCCGTTAGTGAAGTAGTCATGAATTTGGTGCCTTAATTTTTGTTTTTAACGCCCTTGTCGCCATCTTTTTTTTTTTAGTTTTATCCAACATCGCCAAGTTGTTCTTTTCCCTCTCTGCTTTTGCTTTTTCTCGCTTTTTTGCCCTTCTCTTCGAAAGCTTTTTTTATGTTTTACAAACACTTACCTCTCGTTAATTGTGAAAGTATTAATATTTAAATAGTAGGACTAGCACTTGTCTCATCCGTAAAATGCCGAACAGAACAAATTTTGCCGCATTCTAGAACACTGGGCACGTGACTTGGCTGCTCGTGCGGGTGTTCTAGAACGCTCCAGTTTGAATTTTTAGAACGTTGGCACATGCCTAACAAATTCTAAAACGTTGATGCCAGTGTTCTGCAACAGCGATAGAACATAATGGCGGCATCCATATGCAAAAATTTCAATTTCTGATGTTAATTTGAGTTGTTTTTAAATTTTATTTTAGGCTTATAATTTTAGATCTTAAATTGTTGTGGTTCTACGTGGAATAAAGATGGGGAATAATTGGGCTAAATTAGCGCGCTGAAAGTCAAAGCTTACAAACTGCTGGTCAGGTTTTAAGTTTTTCAAATGTGGCATATGCTGTCTTTTCCCCCACCTGTTGATTTCTGGGAATCTGGGAATTCTCTCAAATTTTTGAGATTTTCAGGTCGAGGAATGATCGGGGTTTTGAAAAGTGTCGATTTAAGAAAATACGACAGGTAAAATCCTTCGGGTTTAAGGTCAAAGAGTTCGGTTCTCCCTCTGGTGCATCTCATCATGGGAATGTTTTTTTTTTGTTTTTTTTCACTTAAAAAATGTACAGTTTCTTAGATTTACTTTTTCCATTGAACTGCTGTTAAATAGTAGACCAAAGAGGCCTCCTGTCATTATCATTTTTGTTTTTCCAGATATTTCATGCCTTTTTCACAACCTCTTGGTCACCTCTTCCTTGTTGTCCCCAATTTTCTTTTTTCTCTGTTCAATCTCTTTGAAATGATAAGACTGCGAATTATCTTCATCATCTACCATCATGTTATATAGTAAAATTACTGTATATCTGACTCTTGTTTCCTTTATTTTGAGTGTCTTCTCTACAAGTCCGTTGTTTGACTATCGGTGACTTTTTGGTTACATCGCGAAAGTCCGTTGCAGTGGGATTAGTATTGCATTTTATCAATTTTAAACTTAGTGCCACATAAAATGAAGAAAAATACACATTTGCGTGGCTTTTTTTTTTAGAAAGTTACTTGAAAGTTACTTGAGGCTATATCTTTCAAACTAATATCAATTTTATTTTAAATCCTTGGAAATTATAACATGTTTGATGTTACTGTGTTTAGTAAAATTTATTAGTAGCAAAGATGTTCTGCTGAAACTATTGTAAAACAATTGCACAAACTCGGACCTTTGATCGGTGGTCCAGAGAAATGTGTTCGTAAACTGAAGCGTCGTTCGTAAAGCGAAACAGCACGTGGTGTTTCTTAAACTGATTTGTTCGTAAACCGATACGTATTAAATTTGGGAAAACCAGCTTTCCTGCCATGCACTGGTGCTATGCTAGTTTGCCTACATCGCAAAAAACCTCCATAATGTCATTTTTAACTTGGATATCGCTAATTGAATACCACGAATGAATCCATTCCACTATTTTAAAGATGCCCTAATGGATTTTTCCCGGTTTATGTTTTAAAAACTCCTAAACCATGAATGTTCGGTGCGAAAGGGTTACTGAAATCCTCACATATCTCTTTCTATTTAACTTTGTAGTCATATTTTATTCTAGATGATACCCTATTGAAGATACTACACAACCTGGTGAGAATTCGTCATTAAAATCCTTGAATTTTCTATTTTATGACGACGTGTAGTGCCAGATTTCATTTCAGGTGATTTTGGACACCATTCACCCCCTCCTTCAGATATATGCAGGTGAACATTTGTCAATTATAAGTAATTGGATCTTGCATTTAAGTGTTTTGTTTCAGGGGACAAGGCGAGGGGAAATGGTAGATTTCAACAACTAGAACCGTAGCCATTGGTAACCGCTGGCTCCTTTTTTTTTGTACTCTACTAAAATGCAGATATGGCAACCCTCGCCATCAAATGACGTCACCATTATTGATTTCTTGCTGAAAAGCAGTCTCTATTCAACACTCGCGGAACAGATATCGTAAAACCATTTATGTTATTGCAGATTTTTGTTAGTTTTCCCCTTTGTATGAACTTCCACCTGTGCTCTTTTTAGACTATTGTAATGAATATTTTTCTGGTTGTGCTTGCATTGTGAGTGAAGCTACAAATTGTGCAAAGCAGTGTGGGAAGTGTTTCTGGATTTTGTTACTGGATTCAGGTATACGAATCCTGAATCTACGGTCTGTCTTCTCTTCGATCAACATCCGAGTTTAGATTATTTTAAACAAAATGATGTCCAAACTGTCTCGATATCTGGTTTCACCATTGGGAAGATGTTTTTCTTCTCCAGGTATGTAAATCTGGAAATTGATTTTTGATTTGCAATAATTTGTTAGTTTTAAAACTACATTATTAATGAAACAGACTAATTGTTTCTTCCTAAAACTTATGTACAAACAATTTTTTTCCATAGTTATCAATAATGAAGCTTCCGTCCTTGTCAAGATCCAATTTAGGCCTTTAAGCACCAGCTCGCCTCTAAATCAGGTAAGTTTTAAGTCATGATTTAGCAGTTATTCTAAGATTAAATGAAACAAAATACTGCGAGAGAAGAAACGCAGCGTTTCAGTTTTCGTGACGTTCAGGGACGGATATGGCCTTCATGCCAATTTGCCCTACCTCGTCTATAAAAGTTTCACTTCAACAAGTTGTCATAAATATTATTTATAACGTTAAAAATCAACAAACAAACAAACAACAAATATTATTTATGGCTCTTGAAAATTGTTGTCCTCTTGTTCAGTATGCCGCAAGAATAATCGGTGTGCCGTGAGCTGAATTTGAGGATGAAGTCTGCATTATTTGGGGCCACAGATGGGCCCTTGGAAATTTTACTCCCAATGAAGTCATTAAATCAAGATTTTCATAACCATTTTTTATCCAGGTGCGGAAAACGACCCAGTTGAAAAATCTGATCAAATCACCGAAACTTGAATTTATAATGGAAGCTCACTCTGGGATGAGTGCTAGAATCGTCCAAGAAGCTGGTAAGAAGATATACAATTTAAATGTGGAGTTTAGAACAGAATTTATTTATTAATACATCCGGTTTTAGGCTTCAAGGGCATCTGGGGAAGCGGTTTGTCCATCTCTGCGCAGACCGGAGTCAGGGACAGCAACGAATTGTCTTGGACTCAGGTCCTGGAGATTTGTGAGTACATGAGCGACGCCACAGACGTTCCCATTCTTCTGGACGCCGACACCGGATATGGCAACTTTAACAATGCCAGAAGACTGGTGCGAAAACTAGAGAGTATCGGAGTTGCAGGTGGGTCAAATAAGGACCCTAGCTGACATTTTTTTGACACTAGTCTTGTAATAAATGTTGTGAATTTTCAGGATGTTGCATGGAGGACAAACTGTTTCCAAAAACTAATTCCCTGATGGATGGTAGGGCTCAACCGTTAGCGGATGTCGAGGAATTTTCTCTGAAATTAAAGGTGAGGTTTTTATGCTGTTCTGGATTTTGGATGATGTACGTGTTAATTTTCTTTTTACATTTTTTAACATGTCTGGAGGCGTGTAAAGAAAGTCAAAGCGATCCTGACTTTTGTGTCGTAGCCAGAGTCGAGGCCTTGATCGCGGGTTGGGGAATGGACGAGGCACTGAGGAGGGCCGAAGCCTACATTAATGCGGGTTAGTATAAAATTATACATTATACAAGGTGTGTAAATGAAGTAATGAGACGGACAATAGTGCTTTCTAAAAATGAGTGACATGAATTTCGTGCAAATGGTCTTGTGCCTCGTAGACACACACTCTTTGTGGACGATTCAATGGCTAACAAAAAAGCAGACCAGCATGCATTTGGTCTTCTTGATTTTTTGGGTCTTGAAGAGGTTGAAGTGTGCCACCGGTCGTACTCAAACACCCGAGACTCGTCACCGGCAATGTCACGTTCCAGAAAATGGGGATCATTTTCAATCGATGCCAAAAACTCGAGGCATCTTTCCCTCCTGATGTCCTTTTGGTCCTGCGAAAGATTTTTTTTTTCAAAATCTGATGAATGGTGGTGTGAGATCGTGCGAGGTCCCGGATTCTGTCGACATTTTCATCGGTTCTCGAAGATGAAGGCCTTTCGCTGCGTGGTTGATCTTCGGTCGATTCATTTCCTTCTGAAAATACCTTAAACCACCGAACCTGGGCCTTTCAGAAAACACTGTCTCCGTAGGCCTGTTGCACCGTGTCCGAGTCAAAACCTGATAGCACACCGTTGGTCGAAATTGATGTCACTCGTTTTTAGAACGCACTATAATGGGAAATATTTTATACATCACTTATTTGTTAATTAATGTCTAGGTGCCGACGCCATCTTGATGCACAGCAAGAAATCCGATCCATCCGAAATAGAGGCCTTTATGAAAGTGTGGAAGAACCAAGGACCCGTGATCATCGTGCCCACCAAATACTACTCCACCCCCACTAACGTCTTTCGGGACATGGGGATATCTCTCGTGATATGGGCCAATCACAACCTACGGGCGTCCGTATCGGCCATGCAAAACACGTCCAAACAGATTTATAAAGAAGAGACACTGATCAACATCGAAAACAAGGCAAGTTTTCAACAGATATTGTTACAGTACTGCAAACGTGTCAGTTTTTGGTGTTTTTTGAAATTTTGAAAAACCATACACATGTTATAGCCATTGTTTGCATTCTTTTTTACAAAATAGGTGGTCTCTGTAAAGGAAGTTTTTCGTTTGCAACACGACGATGAACTGGTCCAAGCGGAAAAAAAGTATCTACCCAAAAAATAACACATAGCTGGTTCAGAGGTTAACAGATGTTGCCTTTTGCTCATTAAATGTTTTTAATAAACTGACCAACAAACTCAAGTCTTTTTTCAAAACGTTTGTTTCGTAACGGACCAAAAACAGTTGTTTTTCCGTTTTTCGCTGCGGTTCATTTACAAAATCGTGTCGTTGTGACAGATTATGAAAGAGCACGTCACTTACGTCAAGGAAATAAAAAAAAACTTTTGAATTCGAGCCATAATTCATCGAGCTGCAGAGTTTTGAATTTGAAATTCCCGCTGAAACTTTCACTATAAGAAAGCTACGGCGCTGCTTAATGAGGGTCATCCATACTTTATGTCTGTTGCAGTTAAACCCTTTTTTGTTTATAACTCGAGTTTTTGTTGCTTAAATTTAGTGTTTTTTAACTTTTCCCACTCGTAATGACATCTGCTTTTAAATTCCGCGAGAAAAAAAACTCGATTTGAAAAGTTGGAATTTTCACCGATTTTTGAAAAAAAGCAAAACCGGTTTTTGTCTAAAAACAAAAATGTCCTTAAAATCTCGCTGTTTTTTTTTTTTTTTTGCTTAGACCACGCGTAGACATGTGCCTTTGATTCTCTGCCAGAAAAAAACGCGATTTTTCGAGCACATTTTGCAAAAAAATATGTTTTAAGTGAAGATTTTGTAGGGATTATTCATAAATTCCGTTATGTGTTACCTGCTATTAAAAACGCGCTGTATCTCGGCTAATTATCGCTAGATTTTAACACTTTTTGGTATTTTGGAAGGGAATTTACGTGCTCTTTCATAAACCGAAGTCAAAAATCCAATTTTTAAAATACAATGTTCGAAAACAGTTTTTTCCCCGTTTTTCACTAAGTCGTGTTGTTTATTACAGATTACAAAAGAGGACATAACTTAGCTCAAAAAATTAAACCTATTTTGAAAATCCATTTAAAATCCACCGAGCTGCAGTGTCTTGAATTCAAAATTCCCGCTGAAACTTGTAGGAAGAAAACTACGGCGCTGCTTAATGAGGATCATCCATAGTTTTGTGTCCCGTTTTTTGCTTATAACGCGAGTTTTTTTTGCATAAATTTGGTGTTTTTTTCCTGTTTATTCCACACATTGTTATTCTTTCCCCTGCCCACCTCTTGAGAACTTTCCATTTCTTCTCGCAAACGGGAGGGCTGTACTCTATTCGAATAGCATTGAGGTGCCACTCTGCGCATAGCATCTTCTGACGTCGGCTGTCGGCTTACCATTTTTTGTTTTCTGCCGTATATCGCACCGCTAGATGGCGACACCATCGAAATGGAATTTTTCAAAGATGGCGGACAGGTGGCGACGCGCAGCTGTGTTTCGCTTTGATATTTTCGTGTTAAATTAAGTAATTTCCAGTTGAGTCACGGATCAATATGTCCGTGTGACTAGCGTGTGCATGTTTTAGTGCGGGAATCTTAGAGTGCATCACTATTAACCCTGTATCGCCTTCGAGGAGGGCTCGCTGTGTCGAACCGCCCTCCTAGCTGTTACATTTAGAACTCCATCAAAAATGACATCCAGAACGCTACAAGAGGAATTTCCATTGCATTGGTTAATTTGGCGTAATGAATTTGGAGAATTGGAAAAAGAACTGGCTACCAAAAAAGTAAGACTTGCGTTGTATTTTTTCCCCCACTTGCTTTTTCTTGGCAAATTTGTATTACGAGCCGTACTGCGGTTGCATAATATTATGTGTGACTGTGACTCACGTAAATATGCCTTTGATATCAAGCCTTCTACAAATGTGTCAACTGTAGCCTTTATTATCTGTTCCCTAGTTCAATATACATAAGTTGTATTTTTCTGTGCTGATATTGCAATTTTTCTCATGCAGTTTTTGGTGTTTTTGCGGAATTCTGAAAATGTTTTCCATAATTTCGACTTGAAACTAAACAGATCATAAAATCAACCCTCCTCTTTCATAATTGCCATTATTTTTACTGTAGAATTAACAGTTGCAGAGATACTCCCATTAATTTATGCCCCAGAGTTTACAGTTGTAGGGATGTTCCCATCAGTTTGTGCCCAAGTGTTACATTTGTAAGGATATTTCCATCAATTTGTGCCCCAGATCGAGTTACAGTTGCAGAGATATTCCCATCAATTTATGCCCCAGAGTTACAGTTGTAGGGATATTCCCATCAATTTGTTCCCCAGAGTTGCAGTTGTAGGGATATTGTCATCAATTTGTGCCCCAGGGTTGCAGTTCATGGGATCTTCCCATCATTTTGTGCCCCATAGTTACAGTCGTAGGGATCTTCCCATCAATTTGTCCCCCTGAGTTGCAGTTGTAGGGATATTGTCATCAGTTTGTGCCCCAGTGTTACAGTTGTAGGGATATTCCCATAAATTTATGCCCCAGAGTTACGGTTGTAGGGATATTCCCATCAATTTGCGCCCCAGAGTTATAGTTGTAGGGATATTCCCATCAATTTGTGCCCTAGAGTTACAGTTGCAGAGATGTTCCCATAAATTTATGCCCCAGAGTTGCAGTTATAGGGATGATCCCATCAATTTGTGCCCCTGATTTGCATCTGTAGGGATGTTCCCAACAATTTGTGACAGTACAGTTCCCTGACAGGACTAATCTAACCATCCCCTTAAGTAGTTTAGAGTTACAGTTGTAGGGATGCTCCCATCAATTTGTGCCTCAGAGTTACAGTTGTAGGGATATTGCCATAAATTTATGCCCCAGAGTTGCAGTTGTATGGCAAATAACTTCAAATTGCAACAAAGAATCTTTGGGAGATGTAGTAGTGGATTGCTACCAATCTGCATTTTGGATTATCAAGTTGCGTGGTTTGGTTTTCAGATATGCGTGTAGGTTTTAATAATCCCGATTGAATGTTGCGGATTCCATCACAGTCTTTATTGATTCCTTCTCTATGGTTTGGCATTTTGGAGAGTCTGACACACACACCCTCTTTTGGGTCTCTCGGGGCCTCCGATTCATGCCCATGAATCCCTTTTTACGTTTGTCTTGGTTGGAGTGCTATGTGATGGACTACCAAAATGTCTGTTTTTGATTTTGATTTTATTTTTCATTTTATCTCGATGTCATGTGCGGCATCGACCGTCTTCAACGGACATTTAGCGCTGGAGAACATCCACGTTGTAGCACAATTCAATCGAGCAGATGTTTGATTTTACGCTCGGTCAACCGCATTCATCCGGTCTCTATCTCTGGATTTCAAAGCTGTTGTTAAGGGAACCAGCATTTTATTTTTTTTGAGTAATGTAACATAAATTGCCTCAGTCTCCAAGGTTTCCAGAGTTGCCGACTAGCAGTGTCGGGCAGTAGGGGAGACCGGGGCACAGTGGGTACACTTTTTAGAATTCATTTTTTTTTTTTTTTTGGGAAAATATCTAACTCGTAGCATTTTAAAAGAATAACGCAGTAATATACGAGCCTTCTGGATCTGTATATATTTTGTCATCGTTTTAGAGCTAATAGTTGTTGTTTTTTTGCTATAAAAGATTAAAGTTGGTTGCGCAGACTGTCCCACTGTGCCCCTCTACCGAGGCACAGTGGGACATGGCATGATGTACAGTGGTCCACTCGAAATTAAGACCATTTTTACGAGAAAAAGAACACCACATTGATTAATTGTGTTTAATTCAGCACGTCAATTTAAAATTTCGAGTATAAATTACAAAAAACGATTAAAATTAACCGTAATTACGGCAGCTTTCATATTTTCACCGCTTACTCGTCCAAATGTGGTTTTTTTCTGCGATTGTGAGCCATTTTTACTATAAAACATAAATTTAAATATGGTTTTTATTTAAAGTTATGATTAATGAGTAAATATACAAATATTTTCCAAAAAAAAACTTTAATCGGGTTATGCTGGAACATGTCCCACTGTACCCCATAATGTTGCGGTCCACTGTACCCCGTAAAACCAATTTGATTTGAATAAGGCCTTATACAGCTGACCACGTGGGTAATTAACATAAACTTTAGTTTGAAATTCTAGCTGGATATATACACTCGTCAATGGTGTATCGCAGCATTACTAATGTTTTATAATTACACCTAGAATAAAAATCCAATCGCGAGTTGAATAATTTCTTTTCAAGAAAAAAATTTTAAATGCAAATATTTTCTTCTATACTTGTGTCAGATCGCAGAAATTTTGGTTAATGAAAGAGTGCTACATACAGATTCTTCGCAAATCAAAAGCATCGGTTTGCTGATAAAACCTGATTTTATAAAGACGTTGTACCACTGTGCCCCGGTCTCAAGCCCGGAAAAAACAACCCTGGGAAACATTGTGACTTCCATCGCAGAAGTCTCGAGGATGAATCCTTAGAAATAAAACTGATAAACCTGGGAGGAAGGAAGCCCTGGTTGCTAACAGCGTGCATGGCTTTTATGCCGACAGATGAAAAAATGACAAATTATTTGTCAGATATGGAAGATGTCGACTCGTAAGATTTCATCTTGCGACTGAAGGATTATTTGCCAAATTGAAAAATAAAAATGTGGAAAGCTGGAAGGGGGAGAGAGAAGAAAATACAATCAAATGAGTCAGCGACGAGGGATTTCTAGGTTATTCCTCCGATAATGCAGCGGAATTCTGGTGAATCATCCTGTGATGATAAAAATAAAGCGTTGCATTGTAATAATCATCTCAAGCCTATAAACTCCCCAAAAAGCTCATGGAATCTGTTGGCAATCATCGTTTTGACCAGTGCATGGGAATGTCCGAAGAGGGTTTCGGTGGGCCTTTATCAGCCATTCAAAAATTATGTCACACCTGGGGGTGGGTGGGTTGTTTGTTTTTTGTTACAATTGTGACCAAGAGGTGGGGGATGGTTCGGTAATGTGACATCACACAATCAAAATTTATTTCAAACCGTAAAAAATATGCAATACAATTTTTTTTACATTTTTTTAACATTTGAAATTTTGAATAGCAGTCGGGAAAAAAGATTTCTGTCCTGTAGTGACTTAAAACTTTCTTCTCTTTAAATTTATAAAAGAATATAGAATTATTAAAAATAATTGGGGGAGGGGGGGGGGAAGTAATCGACGGGTTGTGACATCATTATGGATGGGGTGTAG
>JAQGBW010003327.1:0-16619 GCA_034698625.1 Julus scanicus
ATAGTCATATTGAAACATTAATGTAATCTAGGCGTGATGAGCTGAGACTCATAGTGTCATTAAATAACCCTTTCTACATCCTAGCTACTAGACAGTGTACAGAATTTTTACAAACTGCATGTTTAAAGTTCCTCTCTAATGCATGTTATCTAGTATACTTCCAAGACAGTAGATTATTGCTCATGCTTACTGTCATATTTTATCGTTTTCCACTGAGGTAGAAAATTTGCTAACTACATCCATTGTTTTTGAAAGTCTGCTTGGCTCCAAGACAGTAGTACTCTAATAGCATCTAATGCACGTTCTCTACCTCCAAGACAGTAGATTATTGTTCATGGTTGCTGTCATATTTTATCGTTTTCCACCTTCTCTTGGCCGAAAAACTAAAGTAGCATGTTATTATCTTTGTCTGCTGTCTCCAGGACAGTAGTACTATCTTCGCTTAAATTTCATCTTCGGATACCGACTGTCCCGAAAGTATATAGCCACCCTGGTTTACGCAAAATGGAACTGGGTGCTTCAGCCGAAGAATTCCAAGCATGTCAGAATCCATTTCTGCTCAATGTTCACCGCAAAAAAGGCACAACCTGCGTCAATATTAACTCGAGTTAGAGGGGTGAAGGGGTGGGTAGGTCGCCTTTCGTCCTCACTTTTAAAGCTAACCTCTCCTGCTTACTGCTGCGGTAAGCCGTTATTTTTTGACATTGCCACCCAGGGTTTAGCCAGTATCCATATGTTGTACGAAGAGAGAGAGAGAGAAAGATGTTAGGGGGGAGGGAGGGGGGGTTGTGAGGGGATGTTGGGTGGCTGTAGGGGGCGGTGCAGTCGCCGTGCGGGGCTTCTAGTTCACGTTATGAGTCCCGCACGTATTCCACGAGCGCCTTCTAGTACGGAAACCCGAGCAACCAATCAATAAAATGCTATTTATGTCAGATTCTTAAACAGATCAGACAACGTTGATTTGCTACGCTGTTCCCCCGCGACGGCCATGTTGAATGGGGCGTTCCGAGGCCGATAAGACGACATTTCCGGCTTCGCGGAAGCATTTCCGGCAAGGCGATGCACGTACATCAGGGCAGAAATCTAAAAAAAAGGACCTTACGTGTTTTACTAGCTAAATGATGCCCTTTCGCAAGTCGTAAAAGCAAAGATATACGCAATGAAATGGTATAAAAACCTATCTAACTTCTGTTTTAACATGAAATTCGACTTAATAAACATAAAACAAAAAAGTGTATAGTGTGAAGATGTCATGAAGCGTTTCTATATATTTGATCCAAATAATTTGTGAAAATTTAAAAGTAGTTTGTGTTAGGTTCTCATTAGTACCAACATTTTGATTCTACTGGAAAATGCATTTCTAGATAATGTTGGAATTTTCAAAATTACATACTGTATGTTGTTCATCTTATCATGTGTAGCACACGGTATTTGCAGGACATGTTTAAATTTAGTTGAAATATGCCATGTTTATAGCATTGAAACGTTTTATGCTTTTGTAAATACAACTATAAGTTTAATGATAACTTTTCAATATAGAAGTTAAGTGGATGCTAGAAATACAAGTTTAAAATGCTTTTTATCCGAAAATACATTGAAAAATATAAAAACAAACTATTCCAATATTATGTTCAGTCGAAATGTTGCATTTAAATTCATCAACACCAGCTCAGATAACATGCTCAATTTCCTGATGAATTAATCTAATGAAGTCTATCACTCGGCAAATGTTATCTGTGAAGGAGCTAATGAATAATGGGGTAGTGAAATACAGTACGATATGTGAACGTTTTAGAAGCAATTTTCCACATATACTCAATTCGTGGAATTTTTTGATATTCATTCCAGTAAATCTATCTATGTGACATCATTTAAGCATCGCCCTTCATCCTCTGCAAAACTTCATTTTCATTTCGCTTCTATTAATATCGCCATTTCCCCCAGATCTCGTAATTGGAGCGCAATTAATTGCTCTCGAATTTGCTTTATTTGCTCGGTTTCTGCATTGTTATCCGAGAGGTTTAGCATTTATTTGTATATTAAATCGTGGAAAGTATCCAGAGTATGCCTTCCACTCAGGGGCCATCTGGCGGTTGCTGGTGTTAGTCTGATGTATTTTCTTTTAGATCCATGTTAAAAGGGCCATCCACCTCAATAGGGATGCGTGATGCCATGATAATTACCGTTATGACGATTTCCACGGGGAGTTCGAATGGTCCCAATTGCCCCCAAAGGATTTCTCTTGCAAAAATGAACGTCGCAATTTAGGCCTAATGACCAGTTAATTAACAAATTGGAAAAGCCCGTTTTTACGGTAATGACACTACGAGCTTGTGTGGACTTCGTAGAAAACATCCTTTGCTGAACTCAGTAAATAAACACAAAATTCGAACATGTAACGTTTCCAAATTCGCTGTTGGTTCCTCACTGAATTTACACACAGCAAACTTGTTTCCACTTATTACACATATACAGGTTCGTTTAACATCGCATTGGGATCAGTGATCTTTTCCATCAGGTCGTTCATGTCCCAACACGTTTTGAACAATTGCATTCATTTGTATTTAAAACAAAATTCAAATTTGTGGGATTATAAACAACATAAGAAAACACTATTGAAAATAAGCCAAACGTTTATTGCATTCATGATAAAAAAGCAATTTGCATAAATTCGCAAACAAAGGGTTTCACAAGAAATACGGCTTGAACACATTCTCACTCAATGCTGAAAACTGGCATAAGTGATTATAACAAAACTTTGAAAACTGTACTAAATAATAACATTTGAAATTTCTGTAAATCAGTGTTGCATGCATAAATAGTGTTTAGCAGATATCATCCAAATGCTAAATATTGGAATAGAAGGCATGTTATTCCATTGTTACTGTTTGTCGTGCTCGATAGTGTACGAATCATAAAAACTCGGATAATAAAAAAATCAGAATGTTCCGTGCTTTAGTTTCCACAACTTTGTCCATTTAGATTCTAAAACTGCCTTGGCTTTCTCTAATCAAAAATTAATTAGTTTGTGCAAATCAGCGTATCGTGAGCTTTGAATTGATGCCGCTTACGTGCCTCCTTCTTTTTGTGGAAAGGGTGGGGAAAAAGCCAATAACAAAAGCGTTAGGGCTTTTTGGATATAGATAATTTAATTTTAACGCGAGACTCTGTACGAAAAACTAGTAATTTGGTCATGCTCAATGGCGGCCATTTTTAGTAATGGGCAATAAAAGCAAAACATGTAGCGCAGCCTATCGTTACTTTTTTTTGTTGAGAGGAAACAGAGACTTCATTTCTGCAAGAGTATAAAACCCACCATTCAAGGTTGCCAGGATTATTTTATTGTCAGTGTGTATACGACGTAATTTCGAAACGAAACAAAAATGCGGCATTGCATTGTTTCAAATTTCAGCCGTTTTATCGTTTGGAACGGAGCAAGGTGTGCGAACTTCACATGTTGACCATGCACACGTGCATGAAATGGCGAAGAGTCCGAATGGGACAATATTAACATTTCTCAAAGTACTTGTGAGAAAAGAGCAGAAGAAGCAAGGTATTCATCGCCTTATTACATTCTTTTTTTTTGTGTGCAGAGAATTCCATTTTTGAAAAAAAAACAAAAAAAAAACAAAAAAAAAAAAACACGTTAAAAATGTAAACTGCATGCTATTAAAGACAAGACCAGAATTTTAATGATTAATGTTGTAAAGTAACCTAGAAAAATCTGCTAAGCACTTCCAAATGCTGAGACTGTCATTTGTGAGAAACCCTAATATGCACATATTTGAAAATGTCATTATTTTGTATAGACAGGAAAAACGCTGTTTCTGTTCATTTCGCTAATGTCACAAACTTTTAAAACTTATGCAGAACCGTATCTTTGGTGAACGAATTGGAAAAAAGGAGATAGGATTTACAGAAACCATATGAAATACTTCCTTACCATATGGTACCTTGGTGGTGACTGATGGAGTAATGAAATTGGATTGAAATAAGTTTGACTTGAATATGTAGAGTACATGTATGTTAGTTCTATAACGTGAAAAGATTAATATTTGAAAATTTAATTAAGATAGATGTGGGTGCACAGAGATGATGCCATCTGGTGGTCATAAACCCTAGTTTTCAGGGTGAAGAACGTTCAGGACTCGGTTGTGATTAAAATAAACACACCAGATTCCTTCGTCATCTAACGAGCAGCGTTTACGTTTCTCGAGTTCAAATTCCCCGATTTTGTGTTTACATTAAAAAATGATGTGTTTGTATTAAGACTGGGTTTCATAAAACGACCGAGGAGCGATTTTTAGTTCTAATGCTTTTTGTAAACAAAACGAACTCTGGAAAGAAACCGGGTGCTACAAACCTTCGGGTAACAGTTTATTGATATATAGATCGTTTTTAACATTATGATTAGAATGCTTTACAAGTGCTTGAGGCAACTTTTAAACATTGTTCGTTGTAGTTAATTAGCATTTAATACATTAAAGTATTAGCAATTAACATATCGTAGTGTATTAATCGATGTACAATGCAACCAAGTGTAATGCTTAGAATACACTATAGCAAACACGAAACAGAAAATATGTTTGCGATATGTGGATGCTCACCAAATTTCTGAAACCAAGTTTCAGGAAACGTTTAGCAAAAAAACGTGTTTCTATGAAACATTTTGGTGATCACACAGGAGGCGGTGAAGTTCAAAGGAAACATTGTTTTCTAGTCAAGGCGCTCCTACCAAGGCCTTTATACTCGACACGCTACGCATCGTCTGCAATATTGACCAGCAAACAGTGCCTGTGTGGACAACTACATTTGGACAAATCTGGTCATGGAAGTTGTTCACGAAACCACGTTTCGACATATTGATTTGCATAAACAGTTTGTGTCGTGTCTGCTCTAAAGCGTACTAAGCATAAGAATGGCAACATTTTGATTCGTTCTACACTACGACCCTACCAAAATGTTATTCCGTTCTGTCCACAGCCATCCATCCTGCGTCCAAATTAGAAAATCAATAAAGTGTAGTCCACTTCAGCGTGCATTAATTTCCTTAGGGGAGAACAACGAACCGTGACCCGAGGGTCAAGTGATAGGGGGTCGTTTGGGGTGGGGACATGAAGAGGGAAAGGGAAATGAGCCACGGGAAAGTTCTTTCGAAAAACTGCACTGAATTACAGGATCGTTTATCAAATTTATTGGAGATCCTGCTTAAGATTTCGACAATGGTGTTCGTTGGAATCGTTGGGTTTCCTTGGTTTCCTGGTTTAAGTGGGTAAAGGGGTACTGTCATGAACTAGGGCACTTGGGACCTCGGCTAATAACGATCAGGGTTAAAACAACCGGCAAGGCTAATGGAAAGTGGCCTAATTCAACATTAATGATAGTTTTACTTTACAGCTTCAATAAAGTTATGATGACATTTCACTAGCACAAAAACGCACTGTGTCTGCTGTAATCTGACGATATCCTCAATTGTAATATTTTGTAAATGGATTTTGAAATGACAGGAATGTGGGATATTCCATTAGTATGGAAATGTTGGACAAAAGTGCTTTATATAACAAAGAGAAGGAAATCTTCATTAATTCTGTGTTGGTGATTCCGAGATCACTTGATCACAGAAAATTAAGGTTTTTTGAACACTTTTTTAATGCACTTATAACATCAGATGTGATCTAAAATGTTTGATTTCATGTTATGCCTATACACACTGCATGTTTCATGAAACTGAAACATGGTTTCCCCAAACATGTTTGTGATATGTAGATGCCCACCAACGTTTTGCAATTAAGTTTCTTGAAACGTTTGGCTAATAAAAACATGTTCCATGAAATCAATGAAACATTGTTTCATAGTTATGACGCTTCTACCAAGGCGTTAATACTCCTCGGTTGTAGTATAGTTAACACAAAAAACGATATTCACCTCGTGGATAGCTGACACGTTATTAATAGGTAAGTTTATAATGTTTAAAGTAAAATATATGTCCAATTAGTGTCCATTTACTTCAAAAATGTAAATTAACTATAGTAAAAGCATCACCTGTAAGGAAGCGTGGGAAGTATTAAGGCCTTGGTAGGAGCGCCTTGACTAGCCAACAGTTTTAATGTGGACCGCTTCATTTTCACAAACATCAATACAGAAATATGTTACTGAAACAAAGTTTCAGCAACTTAGTTTGCCAAAACCTTGTTTCAGTTTCATGAAACATGTAGTGTGTACTAAGCATTAGGCTTCGGACCTACACTGTGACTTAATTTTTCCGAAATTATTTTGGATAAATATATAAAAATAAGAAAAAAATCGAACATACTGTAGTTTCGATAACGTTGAATGCTACCACCCCCATTATTTCCCTTTAATTTTAAGCAATTGAAAGATGATTATATAATGTACTTTATGACTTGGCAATCCTAAAGTAAATGCTGTAAATGAATATAATTTGTGTAATGATTGTTCCTGGCAAACTATCTTGGCAATCATAAAGTAAATGTCCCTATAGTGAAGTATTTATTTTAGGATTGCCAAGTCATAGAGTATACATCATATTGGACAAGTTGCAAATGCAGTTGACAAAAAAAACATTAGATTTTGTAAGCTTGGTGACTTTCAACTCTATGATTAAGTTAAAAAAAAATCCAGCGATTTTCGTTAATACTCTTCGTGATTTAGCCTTCTCAAATGTGCCTATTTAGGTTTGAAATGCACTGAAGGGAAATTTGTTAATTTGCCAATATTCCGCTTCTACTTTTTCATGGATGTCGTTTATACATAGCTCCTTATGAGCACGTCAATTGCAGCGCACTTCTCAATTATACTTTTCCAATGAAATATACGACCCACTTCCAAATTGATCGTATATGGGGGCGTGATCGTTTTGGTGTTCATCCAAATTCTGCTCCTTACTTTACTTGCCTCCCTACATCCAAAGGTTCCTTTCATGATGATTTCGCTTAATGCACATTTCGATTTTAAAATGCCAAAATGTCCGCCGGGTACATGGCTTTTTGACGCCAATTTGCCACATATGTTCAAATGTTCCTTAAAATCTGAACAGATGTGAATCCTATATATATTTAAAACAAGAAGCTTCTTTAGATTCAATCGTGTATGCTGTAAATGCACGCGTTTAATCCACCATTAATCCTATAATTCCTAACCGAAAATCCAATTTTGATGTCACAAACCCAAGGAAAACGAGCAGCAGTTGTACATTCTGCAACATGCTGTAGATCACACAAAGATTTTCAAATGTTGGATTCCCGGTATAAAGAGAGATTTAATTTCATAAAATCATTCAATGTGATGATAAATTTGGCAATTTTCATTAAATGGGTTTTGGACATTTTCGGAAAATCTTTCTCGGAAACAGCATTATTGAATAAGAAAAACTGCAATGCGCCACTACAAAACGATAATAGATTTGAAAGGAAGAAGAAAAAAGTTTAATTTAAACTTTCGGATTTCAGTTAACTCCAATAGCTTTAAATTACAATTTGATCCAAGTTTTTAAAGTGCAAAAGTAGCATGACACCCTGTATTATGGCGCCTTGTTAAAACTCTCGTCTGCCTCCGATTGATCTTGAACCAGTATTCTTACACTGTGAGTCTTCGGGCCATTTATTTATAAGATCATTAAAAAGGAACATATTTTTGGTCGTAATTGAATTAGCCGACGATGAAAAATGGCAGCCAAGCAGATCCTGTCATTTTATATGTCATTTATCGGGTCGTGAATTTTCTGATAAAAATGCGCATCATTCGCGCCAGTGGATAAAACAACGTTACAGTACAGAGTGACTCCAAGATGTGGAGAGCACTCTCGGGAAGGGCTCGAGATAATTTGCTTTTAGGCTTAAAGGTCGAAGCTCCAAAATCGTATATTTCTGCCTCCTGTTGGTCGCCATTTGTAAAGCATACAAAATATCATTCAAGACATACATTTTCAATATTCTCAACTATGTTGGATCATATATTGAATACATACTTAACATTTGAGTAATCCTATGTTTTCCTGTTTTACATTTAACTAATTGCTAAAATTTCAATTATCATTCTCTCATAGTATTATAAATTGGAGCTCTTAGTGCATACTAAACTGTTTATTTACTCCTCGGTAGTATGTGAATCATGTTTTAGTTAGAGCTCTTTCTGAGAACCACTATACACAATTCGTGGGTTTTACTCGAAAATTGTATGAATTATTTAGACAGTTGCATGCATGGCGGTTTTCCAACTTTAGTATAGGTTACTGCGTTTCGTGGTTCATTACAAATTAATCATAATTTATGGTCAATGGGGAAAAATATATTCTTGGAACCTGGAAGAATCAGGAGTTTTTGCGTCATACCTATGAAATTTCAATTAAGGAAGCAAAATGGATTATTGAAACGAAAAAGTGCATGTCTAAAGCACCTCTCTCTCCTCGGTGACCATCTTGGTTCTGATTGACAATTTGGAGAATGTAAAATGTTTCATATATATATTATCTATGTTGTCTTTAAACTATAAACTATAATTGCTAAAATTTCAATTATCATTCTCTCATTGAGAATGTAAAATGTTTCATATATATATATATATATATATATATTATCTACGTTGTCTTTAAAATATAAACTAATTAAACTATAAACTATAAAATTAAGCTATAATTGCTAAAATTCTAATTATCATTCTCTCATTGTATTATAAATTGTATTACATCAATCGGCTCACATGAATGAGCAATGTTTTTTTCTGACAGTATTGGTTTGTGATTGAATTTAAAGGATTAGTAACTTATAGTTGTAACATGACTGACGCCAGATCAATAAGGAAATACGGATTGGTAGTTAGGGCTGGTTGTGACTACATATTATGGATATAGTGTGCGGTATTGTCCGTTGATCGGTGCACCGGAAGTCGGCATGGATGGGTATGGACCTACAATTTCGTTTACCAATACCGTTCGCGGGCAACAATATAATATATCATTAAAACTTTCCTATAAGATGCATTGACCGCAGCTGTCGTCTGCCAACAACAACAACAAAAATTGATCGATCCACGCAGTCGGATGTTGAATTATAGGTAGCGCTGTTGATGCTTTTGGAGTTGATGATATCGATGCATGCGCCCCATGGTGCGAAACGAGATAATGCAGATTGAATAGGAGCATTAGGGAGAGATTAGATAGTGCTAATGTGGATTGACCCATGAAATATAGCTTGCTTTTGCAGTTAGCTTTTAAATTTAGTCTACAGTTCGATTGCTGCACATAGTCGATGGAAATGTGAAAAAAATGTTTTCTGTTATGCTCCAGTGAGAAAATAAAAAGAGAATTAAAAAGTCAAAATAATGTGTTATCAGAGCTCTACACAAAGACCTAACATAAATAGGCTGTTCACAAATGGAAAATACACGTTTAAAATAGTCTCGATATCATGTCATTACTTCTAGTACTTTAACAGAATGCAAGGTTATAAAATGGGAAGAAATATCGAATTTTGTTACTATATACTGTTGTAAAACTTGCGATGTATTGTTTTTAAGCAGATGAGTTTGAGCATAGAACTAAACAACACTCTTTAAAATTATGAGAAACATCCAGATGTTTATTGAAGCATTTTTTCGACAATATTTGAGAAACTATACGTGAGATATAGTTCACTATATCCCGATTCAGCACCATCTGGCGGCGTATTTCCAAAAATGGCCATTCTATTTTATTCCAAAAGTATATACCTATCTTGCTGAACGTTGTTGTTTTTTTAAAATAATTTTTCTATATTAATATTGGTTTCTGTACCCAGGTGAAAGCAAAGGGATTATGTTGCTCAGCTTATAAAGATCTAATACTACTTATGCAAAATATATATTCTGTGATACCAAACACAGTGCCGTCATTTCAAGATGGCGTCACAAATACAACTAACTGATGCCCTAGGTCATGCAAGGGATTAGGTATCTCTCGATGCCATTTTGCCCTCGTACTTATTTCATCTTTGTCAGTGCAGAATCGAAAGCAATTGGATATTTGAAACGATTTCGATATATACCCCATTTCATCCCCTCCTTCTACCAGAGTTTAATTGAAAATTAATGACCGTGATGCACCGCGTTACGCCAATGCTTCTTTCGCGAGTCATTAATTGGATTTTCTCTACCTGAATTTCCCAATTTTCGTGAAATAGTGGAAAAAACCAAAAAAAAAGGCAAGTTGCACCGAACTGCTGTTACTTTAATCGGAGATTAATCCTGCATCGATCCAAAAGCCTTCGCCCATGCCGATTAAAACCGGATTTAACCGTCGACTTTGCTAATCGAAGCATTACGATTGTTCCTGTTTGTGTTGCCCATGGCTTCCATCACAACAACGGTGTTTCAACCCCTTTCAATGTTCCCACCCCAACAGCATTATACTTCATCAGCTGGCTCTACGTTTTTATTCATCTCTCGTCTGCCTGCATTTTAATGATTAATGAGTGAAATCGCGAATCGGATTCGAGATTATATACCCTAGTTTTTTATTCATCTAAAATAAAAAGTAGGCCTATACGTCATCCTTCCTTTGTTTCGGTTGGCACTGAAAGTGATCTCGGTGTAGCGATGCGAGAGCGTGAGACTGTCAGGTAACATTTATAAGTATATTTGTATACGAAGCAAGGACGTTACGTATTCATGCTTGGATTCTTTTATGCAAATTGCGTCGTTTGTTACGTGTTTTTGAGGTGTTTGAAATGTTTCCTCGCAGCATCGCTCGATGAAACGAACAAGACGTATCATTAAAAGATCCCCCCTTCCCCCCCGCAATGCTTGGGAAAGAAACGCAGGTGTCCAAAAACACCAGCGCCCCCTATGGCGCTCCATCCGAGAAAGTTACACTGTCTGCTGTTGACACTGCGTTTTTTCTGAGGATGGAAAATTGTAGTTCATACATTTAAAAACCAAGTTTTTAAGTGTTTTTTTACGTTTTTGCTGTCGGTATTGGACTGAAAATTCAACAGCGGCTTGTTTGTTTGTTATGTTGTTGTTTGTAAGTTTTCACGTTGGCCTATTTCTGCAACACGAAGGCTAAACACCACCACCAGGGGATGAACTTCATCACCTACCTGGCAATTTAGCCTACGAGGGGGACTTTTACTCCCTCTCGAAGAGTCTTCAACGTGCAATATTCTACTCGGGAGCGAACCCCACACTTTAAGATCGAGAGGCAATTAAGTAACGGCTAACGGCTTACGCGGCGGGGGAACGGCTGTGTAACAGCCGTACGACGATTACAACATTTTCGGCCGTGTCACTGAAACTGCCCCATCATATTTCTTAAACATCTCTACTATTCCACAATGATGGTTTACAAAAAAATATGCAAAATAAACTGAACTGTAGACATATCAAGAGTTATTACTATGAAGCTTTTCCGTCTATTTTTGTTGTTGTTATATTTTGAATTATTTGTACTGTATACATACTTGTATATCTGCTGAATTAAAAATACATGTTGTAAAGACATTTTATTGCAAAACATATCATTGACACGGAAATATTGCGCGTCTATGTTGCACGGAAGTATGGTTCAAAGCGTCAAATAATAGAAAAATGAAACACAAATTTGACCAAATGTCAATTGATCAGAGTTGACCATATAGTTGATGGAAGATCCACAGGATTACCTACCTTTCTGTAGACGATGTGATTGGGCGTTTCTTCCACGCAGATACCGGAAGTGGCCGTGGCCTGTTCGTTATTAGTTCCGTCCGTTGTCCTCTGTTGTTGTTGTTGTTGTTGTTGTTGCTGCATCGTGTTTTTTTCTGGACTGTTTAGTGAATCCGCCATACTTTCATTGAAATTACCAAGGGCCCGATATTCCATAGAAACGCGAAGGTCCTGCAGGAGAGCATTAGCGGTGGCGCCGGAAGTGGCCGTGGACGAGGCCGACTGCAACGACTTGCCACCAGGGGACGAGGAGGTCGAATGTGAGGTCAAAGGGTAATAGCGGCTGCTGCAGTGGTGCTGGCGGAACGGCCCTGCAGAGGCCGGAGCGCCCTGACCACCATCGGGGGGAGTGACGCCAGTGGCGCCGCCTGCACTGCTTATTAGCCGAGAGACCTTTGTCGCCGTGGTCACTGTTTTTGGGTACCGTAGGGTCAAGAGTAGGCCACCGGCATCGCGGACGGGGACCGGAAGCGGTCCTTGACGATGAACGGAAACAATATGGCGGCCAGGGGAAACAATACGACAGACGTGGGTTTTCGCGCGCTTTTTTCTGTCTTTGGTCGATATCACCTGTCGTAGCACTTTTGGGCTGAGATTGCAATCGATCCGTAACGATTATCGTTAAACGACGACCTGATTTTTAATTTGATTTCGGCTGCCATTTTGCCGAACGTTGATGTTATCGGTTAGACTTTAATCGGATTGAAATTCATGAATGTTTTGCCAGGTTCTTGAGCTGAGAACTTGACGTTTTTCACGTTAACGAAATATGATTTCAAAACTCAATTTTTGTTGATTTCTTCAAAAAGGACAGTTTGTCATTGCTAGTTTAATAGTTAATTAATTTATTTATTTTTTGGAAAAATTTCATTGAACAGGTTTAGTGAATTGGTTGCCCCATCAACACCATCATGCAACGAGTATGCCTAATTGGAATGTAGTTTTAATAATGCAACTGTAGTTAACGTTTGTAATCTAGAATACTTTCAGGCTCACTTATAAATTTTGATGGACCTTTTTTGAAATCACTGTTTTTCCTAACTCATTTAATTGGTTTTTATTTATCCTTGGTTTGTCGTGTCACAAGAGTTGTCGCACCAACGCGAAATTTCTCCAATACGCGAAGATGCACTAGTTGTTCACTGAGCATGGATCGCATGTATCCTCCTATTCACGATGTTGATGTTGTTGTTGATGTTGACATTCCATCCGTTGATGTAGAGCTTAGGTCTGGAGTGCTTGTCACAGAGGTAGGTTTGTTCGAGAAATTTGTCACTGATCGAAGGCGTGGGGGGAAGCACTCCCGACTGCTCCAATTTTGCCTCAGTGATCCATCAGGTTCGCCGTCTTTTTATTTCCCGCCAATACCTTTGACCAGTCGCAGACCCGGGATCGAATCCCGATGCGGACTTTTTTTTCTGCCTATTTTTCCGTCGTTCCTCTCCCGCACTACACAGCGATTGATGGCGCTGCTAATTGCAGATTCCGACGCGAGGAAACGCACATCTGCGGACGGATCCACACAACACCAATCCTGTAGAGATTTTTGGAAAATGGCAAAAATCGCGATGTACATGCAGTAGCTTAGGATACGATGAAATATCCGGAGCGTCCGAGCGTGGCACTGTCAGTCGATATTTTCTACTTTTCACTGCGATTCGCGGATTATTGTTGCGTGCTTTTTTTTACACTGTTTTCGGTCAACATCGACAGAAAAACGCGTCGTCTTCGTCTGGCTTTGTGATCGACCTTGATGAAGAAGAGATGGGGAGCACACACAAAAATAACAACCAACAGAGTGATTTTGTGATGTTTGCGCGAAAATGCGGCAACGGCGCTCCTCCGTCGTTGTCCGGGTCCACTCTCCGTCGTTTTCACGAGTAGCCAATTGCGATAGATGCGAGCCTCGACACACGCCGAGCCAACCCACCAATGGCAACGGCTGTGACGTCAGATGAGTGATCTTCAGGTCCTCAGTGCCATCCATCGGCTGCTTGGTGCAGCTCTCCACCATCTTTCTGGCCTGGATGAAAGGGGAGGGGATATCGATCGCGACGGTCTCGTGACCTGGGGAAGAGGGGGACAAGATGGCGACTATGTTGATGCCAAATTGCCTCCAGTTCGGTGAATCCTTACAACTAGGGAATATCGGAATGACCATTGGCTTCCCGATTATTCACAAATTGGAACAGTTTCTATGAATAAGAGTAAGGACACCGGAATCAGTACACATTATGTGCCACCCTACGTCTATCCACACGCTGGATTTCTAAACTTTCCGCTAGACGGAAGGCCGGTCAGTGTATGTTCGTGACGTCACTTGTATATTTGCTTCCAAACAATTGTACATTTTCAACAACAACAAAAAATCGTAAAATTATCGTAAAATTCTACTTACCACGTTTTTTATATACGAAACTGTAACTTTTTCTAATGCATTAGAAATTTAATACCATCACATGATAAGGTTTAGCATTAGACTTAATTCTTTTTGGGTGATGGTAACACTTTTTATCTTCAGTTTTCACGTGTTTATCTCCAAGCATCGATTTATATTTTCTGTTTACAAACTTGAACGCATAATAAAGTACAATAATTTAGGATTAATATTTTCCACATTTCTATATCCTTATCTTCATATTAATCCTTTTTTATCTTCAGCTTTTTGTGTGTGCTGAAATTGAATTTTAATTGTAAATTAGAGGGCGCTGTAGTATTAAAGAACTGATGGGCGGGAAAACTTATAAAGAATATTTTTATCGATATTAGATAGTAAAGGTGAGGGGCGAGTGAAGTTAAAACTCCATGGCGTGCTCACTGCGCGTTAACAGATCCTCATTGTTACGCTTCAATACAAATTCTGTTGGCTTAGTGTAGTTCAGATACGATACAATTATTTTTATAGTGGCTTGTTGAGATGGAAATAGATGTTAACTTACCGTTTGGTTCACCCCCAACAACAAAAAAGTTTGTCTTAATCTGCCCACATGATTTTACGTGCGTTGGCAGGCTGACCCACATAACACCTAAGTTATCAGTGATTGCCTAACTTTTAATGGCATCGTAGATAGGGGCCATTCAAAAAGGACGTCCCCGAAATTACTTCAAAAATTGACCTTCTCCCCTACCCCCTGTCCACATTGTGTCCACTTTAGCCCGGACACCACCCCCTTCTCCATCCTTCTCCCTAAATAAAACGTCCTTAATTTTTTTGAAAAGTAGGGTGTCCAGAAAATGTTGTGAACATACAAGGCTCTTCTTATGAATTTACAAGCACCCGTTCCGCTACGAATTCCACAACATTTTCCAGATTTGTCTGATTAACAGAAATTTCCTGACTTCTAAGGGGAATTTCAGCACAAAATTGGTGTTCAACACAAAGTTAGGCATAATTCCCGACTATCCTGAGGTTTTAAAAATTGAAGTATATTTGGGACTGGGGACACATTTATTCTGGTGCCCATTTTCCCTTTCCCAAAAACGAGTTTCTACCATCAAATACAAGGTGATGCAATCACTGATAACGTGGGTGTTATGCGGGCAGCCCTCCAACTAAAATAAATTTTTATATTTTTATTTTTATAACGGCTTATGAAAATTAAAATAAGTATTGTTATATCCTTTGGTTATCTAAAAAGTTTGGTTTGATGGATGGTTTTACTCATTCTCGCTACCTACCTGATTTTTGTTTGGATATTTGGCGGGCTGACACGCATAGCACCGAAGATATCAGTGATTGCCTAACTTTTCATGGCAGCGTAGATAGGGGCCATTCAAAAAGGACCTTCCCGAAATTACTTCAAAAATTGACCTCCTCCCCTACCCCCTGTCCACATGGTGTCCACTTCAGCCCAGACACTCCCCCCATCCTTCTCCCTAAATAAAACGTCCTTAATTTTTTTGAAAAGTAGGGTGTCCAGAAAATGTTTGTTAACATACAAAGGCCCTTCTTATGAATTTCCAAGCACCCGTTCCGCTACGAATTCCACAACATTTTCCAGATTTGTCTGATTAACAAAAAATTCCTGACTTCTAAGGGGAATTTCAGCATAAAATTGGTGTTCAACACAAAGTTAGGCAGAATTCCCGACTATCCCGAGGTTTTAAAAATTGAAGTACATTTGGGACTGGGGACACATTTATTCAATGCCCATTTCCTCTTTTCCCAAAACTTTCCTCAAATGCGAGGTGATGCAATCAGTGATAACGTGTGTGTTATGCGGGCAGCCCTCCAAATTATTTTTATATTTTTATTTTTATAATGGCTTGGGAAGATTAAAATAAATATTGTTATATCATTTGGTTAACTGGAAACTTTGGTTTGATGGTTGGTTTTACTCATTCTCGTTACCTATCTGATTTTTGTTTGAAAACTTGGCGGGCTGACACGCATAGCACCGAAGATATCAGTGATTGCCTAACCTACCTTGAGGGTGGATACTCGTTATAAAGCTAATGCAATGATGACATGGCACATCTATACAAAGATCCATATTTTCATTCCGACTGACTGCATTTTTATCATTGCATTAATCGATAATTGGTTTAATTTGAGTGCAGTTTCCTAATAGAAAACTAGCTTGGGAAATTTTTATCGCAAGAACTTATGTGTAGACTGCATTTGCTTCGAATTGGTTTTACCATATACCATGAGTATAACTGCATTGTCCATTTAAACAGTTTTTAACCCTAACTTTGTGCCCTATCTGCATTGGACAAAGATAGCAGGCAAGTTTCCATTCTGGAATCATTTGTCGAGATACTATATTTGTCATTTCTGTTCCATGTAAAAATGCGTTTTCACCATGGCATCCCTGGTGAAAAAAACAATAGAAACCAATACAGAATTCTATTGGTTTCTATTGTTATTTGGACACTTTATTGGTTTTAATTGTTTTCTATGGTTCCTGTATTGACTTCTA